>APFE030580215.1:124388-188582 GCA_000404065.3 Pinus taeda
TAGAGACAATGATCTTCTCTTTCTGAATCAATCCATGAACCTGTAATAAGGAGATACCAACAGAAAATAACCCTTTAGTTTCCTTGGTTTCCTTCTTTCCTGTAAAAATAAAATCTTTGCTAGGCTGTGTGTCTGTCTGTGTGAGCTTATCTACAAGAATTTTATGGTCAAAGTGGTCCATAAGAGCTTTTTTGAAGGCGTCCCAAGTCAAGAACCTTCTATAACCATGTTGATGCCCTTGCCACCATTGTCGTGTTTCATTGTCCAAGTACATGCTTCCCATCATAAGTCGAGCGTCATCATCATAGATGTGATCCAATTTGAAATATTTCTCCATTTGTACTAGTCATTTGGCTGGATGAGAGCCATCAAATTTATACAAGTCCTTCAATTTCTGATCTAGGTATGCCATCACCAAAAAATTGGCGAAAATTTGAAATGGTCATAATTCCGTCAATATTGCTCAGAATCCCTATTATGACCTGTTTTTAGAAATGGAACAATCATTCTGCATCTACCCATGTGATAGACATCTTGATCCAGGCACTGGAATTTCAGATCTGTGCTGCAACTCTCCCGTCGTCACAAAAATTTCTGCAAAAAGCGCTGATTTTAAATAAGCTATATCTCCCTCATCCGGACTCTGATTCGACCGATGTTTTCTTTGAAATCGGCTATTTTTTCACATAGAATCCAGATATACAATTATATTTTGTAGATATTGCACCAAGACGTCCAGATTTGCACCATAAACTCGCTGCCCTAAAAAATTGTCTGCAACCCCACTGATTTTTAGATCAGCGATATCTCCTTCATTCGGACTCCGATTCAACTGATTGTTTTTTTGAAATCGGATATATTTGCACATAGAATCCAGATCTGCAATCAGATTTTGTAGAGCTTGCACCAGGACATCCAGATCTGTGCCGCAAACTGGCTGCCCTGAAAAATTATCTGCAACCCCACTGATTTTTAAATCAGCGATATCTCCTTCATTTGGACTCCGATTCAACTGATTTTTCTTTTGAAATCGGGTATTTTTTCACATAGAATCTAGATCTACAATAACATTTTGTAGATATTGCACCAAAAAGTATAGATCAGATCTAAAAACTCGACGCCCCTGAAATCCTGCAAAAAGTAAAAAAAATCTCCACTTTTTTTCCCAAGAAAGTGCTCCGATACCAATTGTTGTAGATCTAACCCAGAAATATTATAGATTTGATATAAAAATATAAGATAATGCAAATAAACCTAGAAATAATATGAAATGATTCTTTATTGATCAAACCCTTAAGGTAGGGCAACGCCATACATTCACTCCTTAAGGAAGGAGAATACTCCACAAGCCATATGCTTGTACATACAATAATCCTTCACTATATTTCTTGACATTTCTCCATGTGGAGTCTTTAGCCTCTATATAGGCCTCATACATGCAATACCATGGATCATTACCATGGTTTCCTCATACCATCAACTAATACCATGGGCCCATTACATTATTATTAACTACTTGTGGTCCCTTACATGACATGGGTTAACCACCTTATTTATTACTATGGCCCATCCCATTATTACATTATTACCTTGGGTACCTCCCTTGGTACCCCATATTATCCCCCCTAGGTATATAACAAAAACAGAGGCACAAAGATAGAAATACTAAATGCACGTTGCTCGGCTCATAAAAGAAATAACAACAGTTTATTCCTTCTCACAAAGATGATTTAAGGAGTATAGAAATGCAAATTCTCAAAATTCTTTTTGAAAATTCCTAAAACAATGTTCCAGTCATTTTATTGAGAAAATTATGAAAGTACAATTGTGTGAGCTTTCGTACTCATTTCTTCATAAAATTCAGGACCTTAATTTCATACAACAAGAAAGCTTAAATAGAAGAAAAACAATTGAATGTATTGTGCAGAGCATTGAGGGCATTTAAACAGATCCCTTCAATAACACTTAAAGGAAAAGAGAAATTTCCAAATGTGATTTCCCGTATATATTTAACTCCCGCAATATTAACTAGCCCTATACCCTAGTTTAATTATATAAACTATGATTTTCAACGAAAACCCCAAAAACCCACTAACTAATCGATTTGTGATTAAGTTAGATAATCCCCTATTTAAACCCTCTGCTAATGACCTTGACGCGTTAACCCTGCTTTAATCCCTCATTAATCCAAAAACCGCCACACTTAAGTGCCCATTGGGCCCCCCACTACCCTCCGTGCAACTCCCCTACTCGATCACCATACAATCGCTCCCCTTCACATCTGAAGGCCCTTATCCATTTTGGGTGGGCCCGACATCCGAACGTTACCCGCTCGAAAAAGTTGTTTTCCACCGGGCCCCCGATGTTATGTGTCGCTCAATGTATGGAATCGGGCGGCCTCCCACCAAT
Organism: Pinus taeda; assembly: GCA_000404065.3. Taxonomy (NCBI): domain Eukaryota; kingdom Viridiplantae; phylum Streptophyta; class Pinopsida; order Pinales; family Pinaceae; genus Pinus; species Pinus taeda. The sequence goes on from APFE030580215.1 coordinate 126,798, forward strand.
ACCACCGAATGCCCAAAAGCGGTGTAATGGAAACCACTTACCGCCCGCCCACTACATGCCAATATAGCTACTAGTCACCCCACTACACAAAAAACGACCACTGTTCATCTGTACCCACCAAAATTGACTTTCGCGCATAAAGCCCAAAAGCCATAAATCATTTGTTTTTATCGTTTTTTCAACTGTAAGACTTCATGCATGCACCTGCGAATGTCAAAGCTGTCAACCTACATCCAATTGAACCCTAAAGATGCCACTGAACGCCTAGTTTGCTTTCCAGCCTAGTTAGAGCCTTTTCAACCATTCGCAGTTGCTAATTTCCCTGTTCAAAGCCAGTTCTCCTTAATTATATGTATTTAAGCCATAATTCACTGGAAAACCCTGTCAATTTCAGAACCTGTTACTAATTTTTCTTAGTTAAGGTAAAAAAATAAATTAAAGAAACTCTAGTAGCTCAAACCTACTTTATATTAAACCACCATTGCCCTAAAAGACTGAAAAGCATCTCCCCCATTCTCAAATCCACAAGAACTGAGAATGGCTACCCAAATTGCCATGGATGTGAGACCTATTTCCACTCCTCATCTAGACCTAGACCACCTCCCCCTAGTTGATAAGGATTTCCAAATAAAGGACACCTCTGCCCATGAATCCCCTCTCAAACTATAATGTCGATACAGAGACCAATACCTGAACCATGCTAATAAAATTGGTTTTTGGGAGGCCAATTTGCCCAAATACCAATTCCTTGAAGTTAACATTTTCCCAGAAATTGTCCATTACTGCGATGCAAATTATATCCCCAGTCAAAGAGTAGAGATGTCCCCTGACCAAACCATACTTTTCACCATCACTACTAAATCTATTAATGAGATGTTGCAACTTCAACCAGGGCAAAACTCGACTCCTCTCTCCATTGGAGACTTGTTGGACTTATTTCCCAAGCTCAACCCTACAAGATTGGTCCAAATAATCCAAACCTTCATTGTAGAAGAAAAATATACCCCCAAAGACCCTCCTCCATATGTGTATACCATATTTTCCCCATTTGGCCAAGACATTGTAGCAATGATATCCAATGTCCTAGGTTATACCACCAGTGAGTATATAGATGAAATCATCTTGGCTTTCATGTCCATATACACTCCAGGATAGCCTCCTACTATTATTTATGATTATGCCAAGTTTATAGTTGATAGGATGCATGAACAGTTCCTTAGGATGAGTAATGAGTGAGTCTTCAAGTATTCCTCTATTTTGTATCACCTTTTCCTATACTACCAAGAAGACAAGTTCCCCTTTACTCTACAGAAGCTTTACACAAAAGGTCACCCTAGATCAATAATTTTTTGGACTCCATTGATCCATAAATATGACTTACCATATTCATATACAAACTTCACAGACCTATTTGTACATCCCATTGTGACAATGCTAATAGGTAGCCCTCCTCCAAGAATCAGTTCACATATAAAGAGGACCTTGCAATTCTCAAAACAATCCAAAGTAGGGAATTGGTACTTGTAACAAAACCACACTGAGATAAGGATTTATGGCTGTGAGCTGGCCCCATACAAACTACCTAAGTACCTCTCAATGAGGTTATTTACTCTGGAGTACTACAAGAAGATAACAAATTAAGATAGGTACACTTTTTCAAAGCCAAAAAGAAGGCCCAGCTCAAGATCAAATATCAATTAGGTCCCTTTATTTGTAATAGCTGAAAAGTGGGAAAGGAGGCAAACCTAATCCTTCAAAGAATAAATCTAAAATAGAGCTTCATATGGAGATATGATCCCTTGGATTTGATCTGCAAAAGAAGGCAGAAAAACAAGATGGCTCCCAATATTCATCACTGCACCCTTGAAATAGAAAAGTATGCCAACCAATTGGAATGGATGGAAAATACTTTAAAGGACAGGGATAGTATTGAAGTTGCTATAGAAAATACATTAATTGATCTAGAGAAACAACTTGATGAGGGTTCTTTCCTGCAGGTGTCAGGATAATCACAGGTGTTAGGAGAATCACAAGTCCAAGAAGAATCACAGGTACAAGAAGAATCAGAAGTACCAGACCTATCAGAAGTGCCAGATCAAACAAACATACCAGAGAAAATATATAGACTAGAGGCCACCATGAGCACTCATCTAGCTCTATAGAATCCTATAAATGAGGAGAAAATCCTCAAGAGAAACAGGGAAGGGGCCACTACTTTAGAAATAACAACATCACAAGCCTATGCAAAGACAAGCCGAGCTAAGAGACAAAGAGTGAATCCTGTCTCTGAACAGGAATATACAAAGGAGACAATTGAGGTTACCAGCACAGAAAGAGATGGGAGAAAGCATGCCACTCCATCTGGAGGCATCCTAGAACCTTCCACATCACACACTCATATGTTGGAAAGACAACAAAGTGTTGAGGTATCCTCTTTCAGAATTCGAGTAGATAAAGACCAAGACATTAAAGAGAGATACAAAGAAATAAAGGCTAGAAATGAGAGGCTGAAAGCCCAAGCCTATGCATAATATCTAAAAATGACCCCTACCAATCAAACAAGGCTTATGTCATCTTATGATGTCAAATAGGGGAAAATGCAAATGACCTTCATCAAGCCTGCCACTCAGCAGCCAAGGACAACAACAGATTTTAAAAGAGTGGATTTTGAAGTACTGGCAAGGAAATTCATCCCATTGACCAAATTGAGATGCATAAGAAAATAGGTGAAATGATTTATTCTACATTGATAAGGAAAGACATGGCAGCCCACCAATTGCAGAACTTTGTAAACAATATGTCAGCTCAGTTTCAGTTGGAGAAGGCTTATTCACAGGCCAAAGATACAAGAATCAAGTCCTTAGAGGAATTAGTGATAGAATTGAGACATGATCCCAAGGATGTGAAAGCAACAGATAAGCTAATTAAAAATAAGAATGATGACATTGCTACACTGAAGAAGTAGCTCAAAATTCCCCAATTGCATCACCCTCAAACAATGGAAGTCCTAGAAGCACAAAAAGGACATGAAGAGCTTATGGACCTAGTCCTAAAGCTAAATGATCAGCTTAAAGAAACAGAGAAGGAGTTGGACACTTTGCTTCAGTCCAAGCAAAGTGACTTGGCCACAACTTCCATCCCCACAGTGACAACAACAGTTCTTTCCATAATGGCAACATCATTGGCACCTACAGCTCCACCTGCCACAGCACTGCCAATTACAACTGAGTCCACTACAGCAACATGTACATCAATTGAGAAAACAACAGAAAGTGTAAAAGCTATGGAGGAGATGTCCATCCAAGCTAAAAAGCTCAAAATATTAATGGAGAAAGTGACAATCTTAGAAACTGATTGTAAACTTACCCAAATTCAGCAAAATGAAGAGACACAGAAGGCCCTAAGAATGGGTGAGAAAATAAAAGTCCTAGAGAAAGATTTGACACTACAAAAGCCACTAGGATAGATTAAAGAGATGCTTTGGGCCAATATCATTGACTCTGTCAATGATATTTGGCCATCAATTCAAGTTATATTTGAGAAAATTGAATTGGTGAAGGTAGCCACTGAGGCTATCCAGAAAGTAAGGGAAGAATTAGGAGACCAACCTGAGGATGCAAATCGACTCATCCACCTCCTAAACAATAAGAACAGATATGAGCTCCATGAGCTTGGTGTAGAGGATAGGAATGAAGCCATCATATAGATTAAAAAGGTTCTTTCCAAAATAAACCTCATGCTCAACTTAGAAGACAAGTGTCATAACATGCAGGTAGCCATTGACAGGTTTATGGCTAAGTTTAAAATTTCGAGGGACAAGGGACTCTCCAGTCCTATGGTCATCAATGACAAACTCATGACCCAATTGGGCTATAGTGATAGACTCAGGAGGTTGGCCTAAGAACATGCCAACTCTTCAGGAATTAAAGCTTTGCCCACTAGAAAAGTATTGTATGATACATTGGAGAACCTATTTTTCCTAGAACATGAGGTAAAACATCTGTTTCTCACAAAGCCCAATTTTGCAAAATACACAGAGGCAGATGAAATTTACTGAAGAATGTTGAAGGTGAGATTTCCTAAGGCAGAATGCTGGGAAAAAAAGACAGATTTACTATGAAAATTTTTTTCATCAGAAAGTTACCATAGTAAATCTGAAGGCAGCTAGGTGAAAGACAAATAAGCAGGGTCAAAGAGTAATATAGTCAAAGAGTATCAGTGAAAGATCAAAGTAAAGAAGATTCCAGTGTGGAAATACCACAACTATCAGCCATCTTAAAGGGCTCAAAACTCAACAGAAACAGCCAGCAAAACCATAATAAAAGGGACAACAAGAAGCAGTTTCACATCTGTCTCTATCTTCATGCATGAAGATATTTTATTCCCTAGATTAAATCTAAAACTATTATGAGATATTTTGTAATTATTTTTTTGTATAAATACTTCACATTTAGAAGTATGTAGTGTGGATTCCAAGACATTTCTATAGACTTTTTCTCTCAAATCAAAGTTCTATTGTATCGATGATTGGATTGGCTTGCTGGATCAAGGAATAAAGATGAGATAATTTACAGGATTCTTGTGTAAAGCGAAATGCAAATAATTATTCTCTCATGTTTACTATTGTTTCTCTTATGTTTCTTCATAACCTTGTTTGTTTATCTAAAATCTAAATGTATAACAAGGAATGATATTTCAGAAATTGCTTGAATGCACTCTGTCTTGACTGTTCTACATTTTGAATGTTTTCTACTAAACTATTTTAGCTAGGGAATTCTTAACTGCTCCTTAACTTCCGTAGTTTCTCCCTTGGTCTATAGCAAAGGATTCTTAATTTCCCTTTGTTCTTTATCACCCTCTTTTCTTCATTCTGATCTCGGTCCAAGGATTCTTAAGTGCCCTTTCACCCTGGTTAGAATCATTTCATCCATTAGACCTGAAGTTTTTCCTTTTTCTTTGCTAGCCTACCATGTGAACATTCCCTTTAATGATTTGGTCCAGTTATGCTATCCATTGATTGACTCTATAGCCCAATGGCTTGAAGACCTAGCTCTATCCATCTGCTCCAAGAATTCCATCACCCAACCTTCAATCCAAAATAAAAACCCCATGAACACTAAGAACTAGCCTAAAATCAAATAAAAGCAAAGCTAAACCATAAAGAGAAATCCCTCTTTGGACTTAAGTTGTCTAGAGCCTAAGCCTGAAAGATTGGTTTGTGGTTACCTCAGATAATTCCTTCTTTTGATAACTCTATGGAAAGCTTCTGAGTGATAACATGGGGTACTTTAGAAATGCAGTTAATAACCCATTCGGGTCCATTCTAATCGCAATTGGAATAAGTAGGTGGCAGGACTTAATCTTTTGAAACTTTTGTGATAGTCACAAATGTGGGGAATTCATGGACTGCAGTGTCTAATCCCAGCAGGTCCGACTATATTTCATATTGCAATTGGGAAAGTGAAGAGTGCTTAGCCTTTAGATTTTTGCGATAGCCTACATATGCGGGATTTTATGGATTGGCAATGTATAATCCCGTCAGGTCCGGGCTTTATTGCAGATCATAATTGGTGGTGTGGAGTGGGGTTAGGTCTTAAGATTTTTGGATATTTGCAATATGCAATTGCGAAAATCGCAATGACAATGGAGTTGTGTGGCAGGGTATGTGAAATGGGAGGAATGCCATGCGAAATGCGGGTTTTGAAGTATTTCATAATTTTATTCTCATAATCCAAAGTTTTTTGGTTTTATACTTAATGCTTTAATGCCTAAGTACGATATGGTCTCAGGATGATTTTTTATTTATTATTATTATTATTATTATTATGGAAATTATTTTGATAATCAAGGTTTAATACTTTCTTTTTAGTTAAAAAACCTAAGTATTAAACTTTGATTATAGGATTTTATTAACTGTTTTTTGTGTTGATTTTTTTTAAGAAATAAAATCAAGGGCTTTTTTAAAACTAAAGGGTCCATATTTTAATATAATAAATTTCATAGGAAATTTATAATATATTAAAATGGGGGGTTCTTGAACAGTACAACACTGTACTAGAATAATATTGTCAACACTCTACCATTTATGGAGGAAACCACCATGATTTTCAGAAATTAGTGGTGGGAGAAGAGATTAGAGTTAATTTGCAAAAATTTTGGATAGAATTTTATATGAGGAATTGCATAGAGAGATAGGCTGAAATATATTGAAGTTAGTTGGCCTTGTTTCTTTGGGTATTAAGGATAGGAATGTCGAATTAGTGTTACCTCCTACCTTGCCCTTCTTTTGCACCCATTGGATCATCCTAAAAATATATATTTTTAATAAGATCCCAATGAGAGCGATAGATGGCTATGGTAAATCCATCTAGTCTCGGTGCTTTATTTGGATGCAAATTCCAAATTTCCCACTTCAATTATATTTCTTCCACTAGATTTTTTAAAGTTGTATTGGCTTCTTTGGAAACTAGTTTTGGAATTGTGCTAAGAATTCCTTCATAGATGTCAAGCTTTGGATCTGCTGTCAACGATCTTTTGAATTGCTGATGTGCTTCTTCCTTGATCTCTTCTTTCCCTTCTATTAGAATGTTCCCTTCTCAAATAATTGAACCTACCTAGTTCTTGTTCCTTCTGAATTTTTCTTGACTGTGAAAAAATGTGGTTTTCTTATCATTGACTTGAATCCAAAGACTTCTAGACATGAGTTGCCAACTTTCCTCCTCTTTTATTTTTAATTGATATAATTTTTAGTAAATATATTTTTCTTTTTTTCGAAGATCTGTTGATTCATTCTCACTCTCCATCCTTTCCTACACTTAAACTAATTCTTTTTTAAGATCATTTTCCTCTTGATATGGCTCTTTATAGTTTTCTGCTTCCAATCATTTTAGTGCTTTTTTAACCAATTTCATTTTTTTACTCTGAAGCAAAGCTGGGGGAGCCATTGACTCTCGTGAGCCAAGAGTGTTGAATTATTTATATGACATTGTCATTGGTGGACCATAAAGGATTGTATCGAAAGGGGAGCGACCCGAGATTAATACTTTCTCCCAATTTTAATGAGATAAGTCTGGGGTCACATGCCTCTATTGGGATAATTTTGGAAATTGTTGTTCTAGCGCCTATGATAATATTGGTGTCAATTACAAAATGATCTAGTCATTCTTTTTTGTTTCTTGGGCCTATACGTCTGTTACTCCAGGTGTATTTTTGTTTTATTTTCTTAGCACCTATTGTTACACAGTAAATTGTCACTGTCTCCTTGTCAGTCTCCCTACTGTGTCATAAAATCAAATCCATCATGCTCTCTGAAATGACCAAAAAACCCTCTTTGCCTAAGTTTATTGGATCATCGCGACTGTTATTGAAATAACCGCGCTGACTGGCAAGTGATAGTGCAACTGATGCGCTGCCAACGCGGAAGCACACGGGTTTCCTGCGCTGATCGAATTTCATAGCCAGTGCACCCTCTGCTTGTACTAAGTCGCGCTGACTAGACCTCTTCTGTTATTGGGATGCGATGTCAGCGCGCCAGTCTAGTTATGCACCCGCGCTGATCCTGTTTGGGCGAGTTTGTTCTAACAGCCAGCCTTCCAGATGACTCCAACCCTGGTTGTTGGCTTTGTAAAGGTCGCCCTCCCTTCTATGGCATGTCTGTTCACCTTGTGAGCCACCTTTCTTGGAGATAAGCTCATCCTTTCACTATTCATGGAGACTCCTTCCCCTATATAAGCCTCCACCATTGCCATGAGCAGCTAGTTTTTGACATATAGACTTTGACATAGAGGAATTCATAGTGCTTTAGTGCTGCTCTTAATAGGCATTTGGTGTGTTGATTGTGGATTGCTAGAGAGCTTAAGGAAGGTTATCAAGTTTGTTGCCTTGTGTGAGAGAGAGAGAATTGTTTGTCTTGGGAGATCTATCTCCAAGGGTGAATGCTTATGAGACTTGCTGGCTGGACCCTCTTGAGAAGGACTTAGCGTCAGAACATTGGTTGTACCTTTCTCAGTTTTTGATTAATAAAAGATAGATGACTACTGTTATGGTTCCATTCTCATTTGTCTTATAAATGGTTAATGTGAATTACATCCTTTCTGACTGATGTATAGTTGCTTTTACTAGATTTCACGCTTGTGTTTGTTCTCTCTTTGCATGTGCAGGTGTCCATCTGCGAGGATAGTGGAGGATCGTGACCGACCAGAGTGAAGGAGTGAGAGCGGCATCTCTTCATCAAACAAATAGTGTTGGAATCCAAGTAGGTGTTCATTACCCACTTGTTAATTGCAATTAGGAACTTGCAGAGTAGCATTGATTGATTGTTGCTAGACCCGTTTTGGGCTAGTGGGATCGCCTCTGTCCGCAGAGGGGATTTACCTGTTTAACACTGTTGAACATGACACTTTCACTCCATCACCATGATTGAGTCGGGATGGGTTCTTTCGTTTACCGATCATATTACCATTGGTCCACCGTACCATCCATTTTTGGGGTTAACGCTACCAATCCATTTCAATGTCGCTGATATGTTCAAGAGAAGTCGCTTAGAGAATTCACCAACCCTTCTTGTGTCTCATCCTCTGCAATACCTTCACCCTTCATTCTTTCATGACCGCCACCTTGAACCCTGTATCATCAGATCGTTTTCACCTCCACAAAATCATTTTCTCCGTTCTGTGTCGTAGATGTGGGATTCATTAAGGCCCTCCTACGATGGGTCACTTCTTTTTGACGACAGCTCATTATCCAAGAAGTTGACCTAGGAAAAACCCTTTCAGTACTTTGAAGCTTGCATGCCTTAAGGGCAATTTTCTCACTTCCGGCGACAGGTTTACATCAATGGCCTTCGAATGAAAGATTTTGCGTGGTGTTCGACGCTAAGTCCCATTTTCACACCACGTGAATTGTACTGTCGTACCCTGAGGGTCATCATCATTATCGGTGATTCCTCTCGCGCATGTTAACAACTTACATCATTGGCTGGTAATCAGACGATGTCTTTCCATGTTCGACTCCATAACATCTTTTCACATGTATCGACTTGTACTTCAGGTGAAGATTGAACGAGTTTGAAGACCCTGGATCTAGTTTCATCCATCCAGGCTGCGATATATTCAAGAAAATAAATACATCAAATGTACATCATTGCTGTACAAATGATCATCTAGATCAAAGGATTATGGCTCTATCAGAATCATTAGTTTGCCACACAGACGGTTGTCTGTCCTATGTACATGAAAATGAATTTATAAAGTAGAGCATGGGAATGGCCACCTCAGCTAGATCATGAAAATTTTATGAAGATAATGTATTGTATTGTATCTTATTACAGGTCGCCTTCCAGTTCGAAAAACCTCAGATCCTCATGATAAAGCATTTCACCCGACATCAAAAAGATTTACGACCTCATGCTTAGGGGGCAACTGTTATAGACATATTTGGGCACTGCAACCAAAATCATATATGTCCATAAACCAAGGGCTTATGAGTCCTTAAAAGTGTTCTTTCATACCCTAAAGGAACAAGGTCAGCTGATTACTCATCTCCCCAGAAGTTCTCCATGGAAACTGCTTAGAACTGGTCAAAAACTGGACCATACAGACTGCTCAGTGCTATAGGGTGCGATGCATTCACCTTCCACATGCAAAAAGTGTGATGCATACTGAAAATCCCTTCTGTAGGGTGCGATGGGCGAGAGTAGACCAAATGGCAGAGACAATTTGCAAGGGTGGATGATCATGGAATCTTCCAGAAACTTCTCATGTGACACTTGCCTCTCTGAATTCGCCCAGGGATGAGTAAGAGATCATGAATATCCAAGTGGAACCAAGAACTATCAGAGAAAGGACACTAATCAAAATCCCAGAAGCTGACTCACCCCCCTGCAAACATCTATATATGGATCCCTCATCCCAGAGATCCGGAGGCTGGAATCTTGTATTTCGTAAGGAAGTGCTGTTGGTTTCTTGGTGGAATATCATAGTGTTGGGTGATCTAAGCTTTTCATGAGGTGAAGAAGGGCTTTCATGTTGGAGGATGACACTGGGTCAGATCAATGGGTTGTAATCCTCTCTTCTACTCTTTCTATCAATAAAGCTATTTAAGTTTTCCTGCACATTCTTGTATGTTTTATGATATATGCATTTGTGTGGTCAATATATATTTGGTCCTATATTGTTTATGATTGTAGATATCTGTACTTTGAAGGTATTATGCTTCTTTTACTTTATAGGTGCTCTTTGAAATGGGGTAAGCAAGGAAGGAGTGACAAAGATCTATCAAAGGGGAGAAGAAACAAGCAAGGAGCCAAGCGAAGATTGAAGTTGGTACTCTCTGCTTCTCTCCCATCTACTTCTCATAAAGGAAAACACAAGTAGCTTTAGTTTGTTTGTTTCTAAGATAGCTACCCGTCTTAGTGGAACTAGCAACTCTGAATGGACACTAGATTTCCTAATACCATCCTTGCCCACCAGATATTGTATTTGGACTATGGCCAAAGAAATCATCCATTTAATCCAAAAGCACAGATTCTGGTAGGTTCGAAATGGATGTAGAGCCAAATTTTGGGAGGAAGCATGGATGCAATATCCTAAGTTGGTGCAACATGAAAATATCTTGGAAATTCATGTATTTTCTACAAATCTAGGGGCAATATATGTCAAAGAATTTTGGATTTCCTCCAACCCTCCCTCTAAATGGAGAGAATGGAAAAATAAAGCTCATTGGCCCAACCATGATCCATCCCTTCCTTGGGATGAGTTAATCCACCTTCTTCATCAACGCCACATTCTGTTAAGTGAAGACCCAAACAAAATTCATTGGGGCTACCAATCTAGTGGCATGTTTTCGGTAAAGGAAGCTTATACTAACCTCTCCACCAGTGATATGCCTAATCTAAATCCTCTCTGGAAGCATATATGGTACTCAGGTTTTTGGTTGAAATTCACCCTCTTCCTCTGGATGATTGGTCATGGAAAACTTCTAACATGGGATAAGATAAAAAAAAGGCTTCGAAGGCCCATCTCATTGTGCCCTTTGTTTAATGGAAGAAGAGAAAACATATCACCTTTTGAACTCATGCCCCGTGGTAGATGAGCTCTAGAAGATTGTGGAAAATATTTTCGAAGCACAGGATCATTCGACCATCATTTTGAGAGAATATTTTGAGATATGGCGCTAGAACCTGTTCAAAAATCCAATAATAAATAGAGCATGGTGCTATCCCAAGGATTCACTCTATGGAACCTATGGAATTCCAGGAATAAAGCAGTTTTCCACTTAGATCCTATACAAATCAATCACATTTGGACAATGACTAAGCGTAATATTAAAGAGACCATCCTTATGGAATAGTAGGAGGATGAAGACTGGAAGGTGAACGGAAGAGAGGCTCAAATCCTTCGGGACTTAGACCTCCACCCTCCTACTTCCTCTTCATCACCTCATAGACAACAAGCAAGGACAAGACCCTCGACAAATAGCTTCATTTGTCTTCCTCAAGGCGTCGTCAAACTAAACTTTGATGGTGCCTCCAAATGTAATCTCAGCCTTGTCGGGATGTGGGATCTTATTTGAATGTGGAAGGGAAGAGTCTCAAAGTATTTGCGGAAGCATGTGGTACCTCTACCAACAATGTCATTGAGTTCCTGCTTTAGAGAAGGGTTTCCATCTCACGTTGGAAATGGGCATCTGAAACCTCCAATTTTTAGGGGAATCGCAGCGGGTTATTTGTATTATCCATAAAATGATCAATGGTTCCCCTCTAGAGAAAGTGGTAAAGAGCTGGTGTTTGGAGTACATCTATGAAAGGATCCAAGCCCGTTTTCCCTCCTTTGACTATATAATCAAGGAACACGTCCGATTACAAGGGAGTCAAGTTGTTGACAAGTTATCCAACTGGGGTAGTGACCACAGAAACCAGGAGCTCCTCTATGAATGGTTGCCTCCCTACCACTCATTGATGCTAGACGAGCTCAACCACATCATTTCTAGAGAAGATGATTCCCTGATGGGGGTGTCGAGTTTTGGAAGCCACCCTTCACGTGAAGGATGACAGATGGGAAATGTTTAATGTGGGGAGGGTAGGACATCAGCCCCTCCACCACACAAGAGTATTTACCACTATGCTCGTTGTGTGAACTGTTCATCTTCACGCATGTGCAATCGCTTTGACATGATTTTGGGTTTAATGGCGTCGCTCCACCTATGGTTATATTGCATTATTTGTAAAACTGTTTGGTTATTTTATGCCTCTCTATGTAATGTACCCCCATCTCTAATTTCATCTTCTTTGGCTCTTGGTCTAGGGTGGTGTTCCGTACTATGTGGCTCGGGCATGCCTAAGGGGAAATTATCTTGCTTTCTCCTGCTAATTGAGAAAATTCCCCTCTTAGCTCTTCTTCGGAGGGTGCGTCTTCTTCAGTTCTTGATGGCTTCAGGTTTAACTGTCTTCTGCTCTCAGGGTTTCTCGCCTTGGCCTCTTGGGGTGTGTTTCTAGAGTGGTTTGTGTCAGAAAAATGTTTCTTGTTTTCTTAGTCCTAGGCCTGCGGGTGGTGTTGTAGCCCTCGGGGTGGCGGTATTAGTTTAAGGGTGGCGTTGGACTCCGGGTCTTCTCGCATCCTAGATCTTCCTTTCTAGGGTCTTTGGTTCCAATCCACCCTCCAGTGCTCTACTATAGCTTTGGTGTCAGTATTGAATTCGGGACCTTGCATTTCAATTTCGTCTTTGGGTGTTTGCTATTTTCTATCTGGTTTTTTCCACTCGAGTATCTTTCATCCACTCTGGTCTGTATCGTCTCTAATCGGGTGGTGAATTCTCGGTGGTGGGAATTTTCGTGTTGGTTATACTCTCCTCTCTAGTCTCCAGTGGGGTGTGATTGGTTCTTGGTGGCATATGATAATGTTTTGGGTGTCTCATTATTTCAGCTCGTTGGCTTCCCTCTGAGCTCCAACATGAAGCACACCCCCCAATCCTTGTGTGTCTTAGCACCGACAAAGTTTTAAGGCTCTCTCTCCCTCACTGGTCTCGTGGTGGTGTTGTAACTGTATGTGGTGGGAGCTTCTAGTGGGGATCAAGTCCTTTGATAGGAATTAGAAATGAGGGTTGTGGAACACGTGGGGGTTGCAGTTCTTCGGTAGCTTCCATGACGGGCAACCGCCCCAAGTTGGCTATGTAGTGTCGTCGTGTCGTAGGAGAAGGTGTCCATGGGTAGGGACATAATTGTGCTATGGTGCCTTGGGGCCGCAACAGTCAGGGTCTATTTTGGCCTATCAGTCAGACACCTGTCAGGAGGCTAGAACTCTCGTCGATGGCCCTCAAACTGGTGAAATTTGTCTCTACTCAACTAGACACCCTTGATCGAGTTTGCAGGGAGGAGCACAAGCCCATCATGGAAAAACTTGAGCAACTTCAGTACTTCCAGTTTCATGTTCGTGAAAGGGTGGTACTGGTCTGGCACGGGTAGAATTTAATGATGGAAAAGGTTGAAAAAGTAGAAACTTGGCTTGCTCACTTTGAGCACCATGTCAATTTCCTGTATCGCCCTCTGCCTCCCTCAGGTACAGGGCCGAACAACCCTTCTTCAACTACCTATTACGATTGATTATGATCACTGGCGCGTTTCTTATTCTTTTAGTCTTTTGGAAGGTTAGGCCTCTTAGGCTCTGGACCTCTCAACTAGAAATTTTTCTTTCTGTATGTTGTATGGTTATCACATTGGTCAAAAAACCTGGTCGGGGTGAGACCACATGCATTTTGATATCCTTGTATATGATTTTTGGTCAATAGAAACTCTTCAACTTACAAAAAAAAGGATAAAAAGAAGGAAGTCAATGGGGTGACAAATGTGGTTCAAGGGGGGGATGATACCCCACCATCATCTCTCTCAATGGAGTCGGGAGGTGTAGATACCACCCACCCCTAATTATCATGATATAATGATTTTTTCCAACTCTAATCAAATCACACTATTGTTTCCATTAATGGGTTTATCTGATCATAATGAGAATGTTCTCAATGTAAGATTGGTTATCGTTGCAATGGATTTTGAACCTTATTTGGAAACATCTTGCATTACATGTGCTCATTTGGTTTTTTCCCAACAATTTTGCATAGTCTCTTCTGGTGTTTTCATTTTGCACTCAATCGATTCCATTTCTTCACTATGGGAAGTTCCAATTCCTCTTGGTCTAGCCTCACCCATCGTCTTCTCTCTAATGTGCACTAGGAAGCTTTACCTGGCCTACCATTGGATTCCATGCTTGAGGAGTGAGCTCTCATATCAATTTTATGGTCATCGTACAACCATAAAAATTTTGGACACAAGTATCACTTTTTCTAGTTGTAATTTATCTCATTTTCAGCATGGCTATATTTTATTGGCAATATTATTTCACTAGCCCTGTTCCTTTCTATTACATTCTCTCAAGGATTGTTTTTTGTTACTCAAGGTGGATAGTGGACTCCTCCTCGGTACTCCCCCTCCATTTTGTATATGGGTTTCTCCCTTCCTTGGTGCTCCCATATCTATTGTGTCTAGGTTTATCCCTTCCTTGGTGTTCCCATATTTGTTGTGTTTGGGTTTTAAATACTCTCCCATTCTTTCCTCGTCCCATGAAATTTATTCTTTCATTCGGGCCTTCTCTACATCTACCAACCGCCGTTCTCTTGGGAACATACCAACCTCTCGCCCCATCGCACCATGCCAGCGTGCATGAAGCAAGCATGGTAAAACCTTGTGTAGTGAAGGAAGCTCTTGCGTCTGCACTTGAGCCATTATGTCGCTAGCTCTTCCACCTCTATACCCCTACAGATATACAAATCTAAAAAGTAGTGAACAAAGTCATTGTGAACATAAATAAGTTTACAAATGCTAATATATTTGCTTCTATCACCTGTTCGGTGTCGGATACCAACCATGCCAAATGAAGAGAGATTCAAAAGGAATGAAGCCAAATGTGAAATTATTCTACAATTAAATGACTTGTAGGTGAAACATAAAGGCATGGTGCGTCATCTTGTTAGGATTGAAACTATTATGGCTCATGGCAAAGGTCCAACCTATCCAAGCACACTAGTGGACCATACAGATGTCTCTATATCCTCATAATTTTCTTTGATGTTTATATGTTTCATTGTTGTCAATTTACCTTAAACTTTCTTTCCAATTATAAGAAAGTAAAGCTTTTATGGGCATGTATAGAACACCATAGATTATGCTACAACTTGTTTGACAGGTTAAATATGCTCAAAGCTATTTTCATATTAGATTGTGATCTTAAATGTTATACAATACGTAATATTTTAGACAAAAAATCTTCAATTTTGCAATGATTTCCCTAATGACAGGGCATTGTGATAGAAGGATAGATATGATTGTAATTTTGTCTGGAAATTAATTGAAAGATATATAACTTAAAACATAAAAAATATGTTTTAAAAAAATGAAAGAAAGAAAAGAAAATAAAGAAAAAAAGAACAAAGAAGAAGGAGGAGGAGAAAAGAAAAAAGAAGAGAGAGAAATATTAAAAAGAATGAGCTAAATAAAATTATTCTTATATAAAATAGATTATAAAAAATATGAAAATAATAAGTAAAATCTCTGAATGTAGGCTTGTATGAGAAGAGAATAATTTTGAGAAATGTCTTCAGGATCGATCACATGGGAGTACTACTTTTGCCAAAAATAATATTCTCATGTGGAGGATCCTGAAGACATTTCTCAAAATAAGTAAAATATTAAAAAATATATAAATGAAATGGGGGTTAAAAAATTAAGACCACTGGATAAATTGAAAGATGCCGGAAATTTGAAAATATTAATTTAAGTTGGATTTTAAATTTTAATGCTAATTTATTTTATATATTAATTTTAAATCTATGTAAATACTATTTTAATATTAATGATTTTGATTTAGGGGTGGTAGGAGTGGGAGGGATGATTCTTGGCCCCGATGGAAAAACAAAGATACAATTTAAGTGGGGATTGGGAACAACAACCAATAGCCAATTTGAGTTTCTCACTCTATGGCAAGGATTAAATCTAGAAATTGATTAGGAAATTCAAGAAATCTTGATATTTGATGATTCAATGACAGTTATCTAGTGATTGTGGGTAGCATATGGTCACTCCAAAGTGAACATCTTTTCCATAGACATGAGGATCCTACTCCAACTCTAGCGTTTGCGAAGGTTAAATTATTTCATGTGTCAAGGAATTTAAATTCCTCAACAAACATTTCAACAAACTGAGGATCAAGGTTGACACAAGGAACCTTAGAAGTTAATAACGACCATACAATAAACTCTCCCTTATCATGAGGTTTCCAAATATTATAGTGGGATCATTTAATTCAACATGAACATGTGTTCCGGAGAAATGTTGAATTATGTTTGAAGCATGAGATAAGAGGGAAAATAAATAAGTTGGAATTGTGGGCCTATAAGGTTTTTCAATCGTCACTTATGTATTGGCCTCAATCATCTCCCGAAGAGTACTCATGCCACTTCATCATTAACACTTGGCCAATGTGCTTTCTCTCCCTCTGCCTAGTACATCACAAGACCTATGTTGGGTTGTATATAATTAGGTTTGAATAGACATTTATTTCATATTATGTTGGATTCATTTATCTATTCTCTCCATGGAAAGTGGTTTTTCTAGTAAAGAACTCCCATTTGTTTCACCTTGGATTTCTCGGTTTTGCATTCAATGGAGACTGAGCAGGATATCAGAGGTCACATGGTTTTCTTTTGTTATTGTTGTGGGAATTTTCAGGCTCACATTCATAAAATGGTATTTATATCTCCCTTTGGGCTTCAAAAGTTGGGCATGGTATGATTCTATTATTCTTGGTCATAATCAAGTCTGTTTTTACGAATTAGTGCCACTGCTAGATAAATGATTTATAAAGACTATTAGTTCTTATTCCCATGACCCTGACTCTGTAAACATTAACTCAAATTTGGATAAGATTCTTTAGGTAATGGAGAGCATGCACTTTTCTTTCAAGCAGAGACAAGAAGCGGAGGAAAAGGCTCATAATTATCTGCAATTGATAACCAATTCTAAGCTTCAGCTTGTGCAGATCAAAATTGTTCGCCTCCAACAAAAATTAAGGACAAAATTGGAAACTATCCGTTGCAATATGGCAAAGATGGATGACCTATTGGTATATTGCAGGTCATCCCATTCTTGAAATTGCCAAGAAACTCTAAATCCTATTTCCAGAAAACTTCAACGCTTCAAAGAAATCCTCCAATTTTTTTTGTTTTTTGTTTTGTTCTAGTTCATGATTCCTTAAGCCGTAAAAAAAAATTCTTCTCTTAAGAATTAAAAAAAAAAATTAGAAATACCCAGCTTTCATTTCAATCCCCCATACAGGCGGCTTCTGATCAGTTGTCGACAACGGATACCCGCCGACTTTCATTTCATGGCTTCTCCTTTTTTTTTAGCTCGACCTCCAGATACGTGCAAAAAAAAACTGCGACTCTCAAAAGAACCGACTCTCTACCTTTGTTGTGTTCTCTGCCACTTTGATTTTTGGTGGCTGCCTCTGCGGCGTTCTCCTCTTCAAAAAATCGGTGGCTGCAAAACCTTTGTTGTGTTCTTTGCCATTTCGGTTTTCGGTGGTTGCCTCTGTGGCGTTCTCCTCTTCAAAAAATCGGCGGCTGCCAAAAACTGGGCAGTCTCCTCTTCAAAAAATTCGGTGGCTACAAAAATATACGACAATGTCCTCTTCAAAAAACCAAAAAACTGGGTAGTCTCCTCTTCAAAAATAGCGGCTACAAAAACTGCTATAGTCTCCTCTTCAACCTCTCAACGACAGTTTTTCAACAGTGGCTCTCTCTTGAGGCTGACAATGCTGCTCTTCGATGGACGACTTTATTTCTAGGATCTGCCTTTGTCCTGCTCACTCAATAGATTCACTTTGATAACATTTGTTGGTCTCATCTATTATTAAACCAGAAAGAAATTAAACCAGAAAGAAATGAAAAGAAACTGAATGAAACTGAAACATACAAGTTTTACGTGGTAAAACCTTGACAGGGTGTTAAGGAAACATCCACGGAGCAAGGGATTGGATCTTTTTAAATCAATAATGATTCTGCATAATCTACAATAGTTCAGGCATTCATTAGTTTTATACGAGGCTCCTCCTTACATAACTGCTATTTCGGTATAAAAATAACTTGACATTAACTAATATAGTTTTTACCCACATAATTAGTTATCAATTTCTAATAAGCTTTATAATCATTCGCAGGTACTATCTTAGAGAAAATTCAGGAAATTTGGTAATAGGGTATCGAGTATGACTGTGTGGCCTTGGTTAAAGACTTGGGATTAAACACTAATGGAATAATTCTTCTTACTCACCATAGAGTGCAATCGGTCAACGAATCTCCTCCAAGGTTGAAAATTCAACCAATATTGACCCATATCAGTCTATTCTACCTTTGGGTGAATTTTTATTGACGTTGGCAGATAACAGGGGATTTGGTTACATTCCCTCTCACAGAAGTTTGGAAATTTGGGCCACCCCTTGCGTGGACTACATTGGAGCGCTCAATTGTTGGATCAAGGGTGTTGATTGAAGGTTCAATTGGAGACTCTGTGAATCAAATGTGGCATCCACCTCTTCACATCGGGACTACCAACGCCCAGGCAAAAAGGTCATTCGGGGACAACACTTGGAAGCTCACTTGATAGGAAGGTGAGCCAATCTCAGCTCATCAACTCCTCTCAGGTGTCAATCATACTGTTGGTCCAATGTCTCACTAAGATCTCTATTAAATAACATAAAATTCATGGAAGTGCCCTCTCAATTTTGTCAAATTCTGGTTGGCCCATCAAAGGGAAGCCATCCTTTTTATAATCAACATTTTTGTAGTTTTGGCCTAAAATGTCAGTATTTTTTTTTCCAAATATCCTAGTCAAAGAAAAATTGTGTAATTTTAATAAGCTCAACATTTGTTATTGGGCTGATTTCCATACAGAGTAGCGCATAACACCATGAAAAACCTTTTTATATATTTGGCACGTAATATAAATTCGAACCTTTACACAATTTTTTTCAAGGAGATGAAGTAGTGAGGAAGAGAGGAAGGTTGGCCCGAGCTCCTGGCCAACAAGGTTAAACTGATGACTGATGAGGTGTTTGGCACTGAGTTTTGGAACTCCTTTTGTTGTCTTTTGTTTTTAATGCAGTGCAAATATAGTTTGTATTTAGGTATATTTGTTAATATATTTAGCAGATATATCTTTAGAACTATTAGGAAACTATGTCACAAACTTAGATTGCATGTGTATAGGACCTCAAAATGCGAGATTTTGATGGAGCTAGATGAATTATGTAAGGGTTCTAGCGCGTAATCCAGATTTTTCCTTTTTAATAGAAACTCTCTAATAGCTTCTTTGAAAAAAAAAAATATTAATGATTTTTATAATTACATGATAATGAATCACACAAAACATTTTATGAATCTTCTATCACATTTAATTTTTTGAGATATATGGTTTAATTCATTATATATTGGGTTCAACCACACGTTTTTTTTCATTATTAGTCCCTGCCTCGTTAGGGACTATAACATTCGCCTCGCAGTCAACGTGTGTTGAATTTGCATTTTTTGTTGTGTTTTTGCAATTTTAACCGACGTTTCATGAAAATGTTGAATATGTATATTTTTTGTAAATTCAAAATAAACTTTCTAATTTTATGAAAATATTTTTTCTAATTTTAGGTTGGATTAGATAGCTCTAATGGGACATAATTCCCCTAGTGGAGGGCGTTTTATTTTTGTTATTTGTCAGTGCTCGACAATTCATTTAAATAAATAAAAAACTAATTTTGTGAGTGACCATTCTGTTGGTGAGTGCTCGGACACTCACGTGATTGTAGATCCTTTACATAGGTCATGGGGGGCTATTGCTCTGACACTTA
Source organism: Pinus taeda (assembly GCA_000404065.3). Taxonomy (NCBI): domain Eukaryota; kingdom Viridiplantae; phylum Streptophyta; class Pinopsida; order Pinales; family Pinaceae; genus Pinus; species Pinus taeda. Next base: position 146,738 of record APFE030580215.1, read on the forward strand.
CATTGTTATTATATTGTTCTGCCCAATAATGTTAGAACTTACACAGTTTCAGGCCCTTTACATAGGAGAAGGGGGTTGAACAATTGTACATAGATTTCTTGTGTAGAGGAAGCAATTCTTTACGTAGGCGAGGGTGGGGAGGGGGGCAGCGGGAAATGAAAAATTGTGCGGAGGAAGCTTCCCATCTTAGAAAAAATGTTCTTCCCAACGTGACTAGGTCTATTTCAGTTGTTGTCCAGGTATTATCTATCTCATTTTTGCTTTACAACTATTTTTTATTCATGTCGTCATAATCCATCGTAACTTTGGTATTGTTATTTTTTATGCAATGTGCTAGGAAAATTGTCTAAACTGCTATAGGTGCTCCTGGTGGATATTTTGGTGACTTAGATGCTTAAATTGCATCTGGAACTGAAGGTTATGCTTCTCAAGCAATAGAAATTCAACAAAAAATTAGCTTATTTTACATTGGTATTTCTTGCCTATGAATGAAGACTCAATGCCTACATATAGAATTACAAATTCATCCAACAAAAATTGTTGGCGGATCAAATAAGGAGAAATTTGAATCCACATGGACATTTGATAATTCACAATCTTCAACTTGTAGTTTTGGACATTTAATAATTCATTCTCAAAATATTCCATAGCGTTGTTTGTTAAATTAAATTCAGCTTGGATGCCCAAGAGTTGGAATAGAGGCAAATTTTTCTATGGCTATATGGTACCTCATTTGAAAGTGTGTGAAAGGATCGAGTACATCATACAACTTATTAATGGAAACATGTTAGGTCCCTATGCTACTAGTGTAGCCCCTTATTGTTATTATTGCAACCCCCTTATTATATTGTTGTGACCATGTAGTCCCATATTGTTATTATTGTGCCCCATAGAAGCCCACTATTGTTATTGTTGTGCCCTTACATTATTATTGTTATGTCGGCTCTGATTATATTATGACCCCTTAGACTCCTATATATAGAAAGGAGGTCTTGTCATTTGTATCATCCAAGAATTAATATTCATTTGTGTAATATAAAGTAGGTTGCCCCCTTGAAGAGGCTGATTTTGAAGTCATTGATCTATCTTTTCTATCTTTTTGTGAGGTGGTTTCATAACATTTAGTATCAGAGTTATATCGTGGAATTTTCGATATAACTTTTTCTCTACGAAGTTTCAGAAGCTATAAGAAAAAATCCATTTGAGCCGAAATCGTTCTGAACCTCGAGTCTGAATTTTAGATCTTGTCTCACTATATTTTCAGAGATATGATCCGAGGAAGTTAGGGTTTTTGCAAGCTCTAGAATTCCATCTCAAACAAGTCATCATGGAATTTTCGCTATTAAAACTTTCTACAAACATTAAGACTCTAAAATGAAAACCCATTTGAGTCGAAATTTTGGTGAAGCTCAAGCTCGAATTTCAGATCTTGTTTCAGCATATTTTCGAAGATATGGTCCAAGACATTTAGGGTTTTTGGGGACTCCCAAATTACATTCCAAACAAGTGACCTTAGGAAAATTGTCATAACTTTCTCTCTGAGCATCATATTGAAATTTCCTAAGAAGTTACAAAAAGCGGAAAAACTGTACTTTTCCGTGTATTTTTTTATGATCCGAAGGTTGAAACAGTGACACGTGGTTGGTCATACAAGTTCACTCTACTGAACTAGTCTATAATCAGGTCATCGTAGGAGATTTGACATAACTCGTTATTGAACAATCCAATATTGATCAGACTGGTGGGGTTAGAAAGAGGACTCAAAGGGCTACCATAAGCCAAAATTTCAAAACTTGAAGATATGAAATTACAAAGTTATAGTCATTTAAATATAGAGCTCCTAAAAGCAAGAAAAATAATGACTCGAATCAAGAAAATAGAAACACCTAGTAAGCAAACTTGGATGGATGATTTGAAGAATGGGATCGAAGCTAAGATAAATAGTTTTATATGTGCCATGGAAGCTAATATCGATGGTATGAAAGCATATTTGAAGAAAGGCATGGAATATTTGAAGGAAGGTGGGACAAAGCTGCTACAAGAAAGACCTCCTAATGACGAAAAGGTAGTAGAGGAAACTCACGATGAGAAAAAAATAAATGTTAATCATGATTTCGTAGAATCTAACATTGGATTGAAGACCCACCATATTCCAAAGATCGATATGAGGAAGTTTGATGGCAAGGATCCCATAACATGGATACTACAAAAGGTACGTATTGCATCTTTATATTTAGAACTGAATCAATTTTTATGGTATAAATGGATTTTTTATCGCAAAACACTTGTCACTTGGTCAATTTTCATGGAGGAAATGATAGCACATTATAAGGATACAAAGAGCAACACCTTATTTAGCCAATTGATAAATCTCAAACAAAAGGGTTCAATGGTAGAAATATTTTGATCTACATGATGTGCAACTATTACAAAAGGTACGTATTGCATTTTTATATTTAGAACTGAATCAATTTTTATGGTATAAATGGCTTTTTTCTCATAAAACACTTGTCACTTGGTCAATTTTCATGGAGGAAATGATAACACATTATGAGGATACAAAGAGCAACACCTTCTTTAGCCAATTGATAAATCTCAAACACAAGGGTTCAATGGCAGAAATATTTTGATCTACATGATGTGCAACTGTTACAAAAGGTACATATTGCATCTTTATATGTAGAACCAAATCAATTTTTATGGTATAAATGGCTTTTTCTCATAAAACACTCAATGTCACTTGGTCAATTTTCATGGAGGAAATGATAGCACATTATGATGATGCAAAGAGCAACACCTTCTTTAGACAATTGATAAATCTCAAACAAAAGGGTTCAATGGCAGAGCACATTGAGGACTTCCAAAAATTGAATATAAGGGTAAATGATATTCTAGAGAAGCAGAGGATTGATATCTTTATAGGGACTTTAAAGGATAACATTCAACATGAAGTTCATCTTTGGGAACTTGATTCATTGGAGAAGGCATTCAGGCTGGAAAGAAAAATTGAAAGCAAAATTATGGCAACAAGAAATCCTACCATTCACAATTATAAAGATGGAAGTGTTGTTGCTCCTAGCCTTCCACAACCTACAAGGTTGACACCACAACAATTGGAAGAAAAAGGAGAAAACGGCATTTGTTACAATTGTGATAGCAAATACACTAAAGGTCATAAGTGTGCTGAGAAGAAATTATTTTACATTGATTGTGAAGAGGAAGAAGAAAAGGATCAAGAAACATCAAAAGAAGAGGATATACACCAAGAACCAAACCCAGAGAAAGAAGAAATGAATCTGACCATATCTTATAATGCATTGGCAGGAATTACCACTCCTTAAACCCTCAAGATAGAAGGACATATCAAGAAGAAAAAGGATAACCTCACTTTCACACATAATCAAATGAAACAACAAGCAAATCAACATCACAATGAAAGAAGTTTTGATATAGGCGACTGGGTATTTTACGAATACAACCATAAAAACAAATGTCCCTCAAGCAAGATAAGAAGGATGATAAATTATCACCAAAGTACTATGGTACTTACAAGGTGCTGCAAAATATTGGTACTATGGCATACAAATTGGAGCTTCCTGCATCTTCTTGAGTGCCCCCAGTTTTCCATGTTTCATGCTTCAAGAAGGTTATAGGTGAAAAGCTCCCAGTTCAAACAATATTTTCGAAACTTGACGAGGAAGGAAAATCATATTGGAACCTAAAGAAGTCACGGAAACAAGAACCTGACAATTACGAAATCGATCAATTTCAGAGTATCTCATCAAGTGGAAGAACTTACTCGTTGAAGATTCTACATGGGAGGACGATAATTTTATATAGAAGCATCCAGAACTACTCAAGCATTGAGGACAACACTTTTTGAAGGAGAGGGGCATGTTAGGTCCCTATACTTTTTTTTTTTTAAACAAGATCGGTTGGATGATATATTACCAAAAAGGGTGTAGAGCAAGCTCCAATCACATTCAGCTATATTGCGATAGTAGGCTAAGCAGGGAGACGAGATCACAGTCCCTTCTCCTATGCTTAATTTCCAAACTTCATAGATTCTTTTAACTATTCTAGGATACTGCCAAACGTATTGACCTACTAAGAAAAAAAAATTACATAACATAATTTCTCATTGGGTTTATGGCTTGTTGACTGAGTATTCTTGGGCTGCTTCATTCATGTTGTTGTTGTTGGCTGAGTTTTTTCCGTCACTGCTCATATTATTGCTCTTGTAGTATTCTATTGCTTCCTGCAGATGTTTGCACTGGGTTTTCGGATTTTTTATCTCATGCTATTGCACTACCATATTTTGCTTCTGAAAGCTATACTCCATTCTCATTTCACTTCTTAGATCTTTGAGACACTGTTGCAGCCAATGTATCATGACCTTGTTTCCTTTGCATGCTGGGCATGAGTCGTTCCTGGCTGCCTTCTCAGTGGGGTTAAACTCCATCTAATTGTTGTTCCCCCTTGCTTTGCTATAGCTTCCTGTGCTCCCTTGATCCATCGTTGCTTTGATTTGATGGCCTCTACTATGAAATTCTTGAGTAGCTGTGGATATTGCCACTGAGCTAGATAATATGAGAGAGGGCCTGTAGGTATGAAGAGGGGAATGAAAATTGCAGCGAAAATTATAACTCTGCAATAAGAGTTGGATGAGGGTAGTTAATAGCTTGATCAAATAAAAAGGCTGCCAGCTGAATAGCGTTTGCAAGTGGACAAGGAGCAACCGGTGAAGTTGAGCAGGAAAGCTGGTGAGCAAGGGAACTGCGTGAGGGAGGGAAGCTAAGCAGGGGCTGCGTGGAGGGATGGCAGCTGAGCAAGACAACAAGGAGGAATGGGAGCTAGGGAGGGGGCTGCACCGAGAACAAGGAGACTGCGCAGAGAGCAGGGGACCACGTGGAGGCGTGAGGGAGGGGACTGCATGGATGCTTGAGGGTGTTGGTCTTTGTTGCAGAAAAACTACGTGAGGGAGGGAAGCTAAGTAGGGGCTGCGTGGAGGGTGGCAACTGAGAAAGATAGCGAGGAATGGAAGCTGGGGAGGGGGCTGTGCAGAGAGGACTGTGCAAAGAGTAGGGGACAACGTGGAAGCGAGAGGGAGGGGATTGCATGGATGCGAGAGGGAGCTGGGCTTTGATGCAGACCTGGAAGCACCGAGGGGAGTTGAGTCCTCAGGCAAATGATCGCAAATCGAAATTTGCACTGTGCACTCTTTTTTTAAAGTTGTTCTGTGTTGCATGCTTGCCTCCAAGCATGTGGTTGTAGCAGTCCCCCATGCGTTGGAGTTGAGAGCTGTCCCTTACACACTTTTTCCTTTTCTGGTTCGGTTTCCTTCTAAGCTGAGCTTTGCTTGCTCATGAGCTTTTTTGACTTTGATTGAAGTTTCTGAAGATGATCCTTTGTATTTCCATTTTTCCTTGCTTTTTCCTCTATCTTTCCATGATTTTCTAGGATTTTTTTGGGATGTCAGTTTTTTTTTTTTTTTTTCATAATTTGTCTTGCTTTGTCCCTTTTTCCCCAGTACATTAATATTTTCAAATTCATTTTGATCTTATGGCACAGAGTGTTGGTATTCCTCATTATTCTCCGAGACTCTTCCTTCATTCATTTCCACTTCTTGATTTGCGTGAAAATTGGCCTGCTGATTATGAAGCCTCAGTATATGTTTGAAAGTTACACTACCAGAGTATTCTAGATTCCTTCTTATTCTTTTGATAATTCTACTCATAAACTCATTGCTTGGACTTTTGCTTCAGATCATTGCCTCAATTATGATGGCTGAATCTCCCAAAATTATTGGATTTTGGTTTCCTCTTTTTTTTTTTAATTATTTTTGTCCCCATGAGCAAGCTATACGCTTCGGCCTTATTATTTGAAATTTGTCCCAATCGCCATTCATATGTGACAATTTTTTTCCCACTTGGATAAAAAATTATCCCGCTTGCTCCCACCTTTCCAGGATTATTCTTGGAGGTTCCATCAAATTGCAAACAATATCTATTTTGCTGTCTTTTCCAACTTTCAATTTCTTCTTCAATCATTCTCAATTTCTAGTTTTTCCCTGAGTTTTCTTTTCTCTATCCCTTTTTACCATTGTTGTCTATTATGGCTTTGCTAAGCCATTCTCTTTCTTCTTGTTGAAGGATACTATAATCCGTTGGGGCAGTTCCTTTTTCATTGAATATTTCTGAAGTTCATCCCCATACTTTTGATAATGTTTTTCCAATTCTAGGATTTTGGTTTTTAAATATGCACTTGTTCCAAGTCAGCCAAATTTGCTAGCATAGGACTGTTGAAATGCATTTCCGGATTCTTTCAATTGTGACTTTCTTCTTTGTTGCATATGGGTAGGCTTTCTCCAAAATTTTGAGGAATTTCGACAATGGTTTACCATAGTGTATATTTACTTCCAGCGGGCTCAAGAGCTACTCCTAGCATTCTCTTGAGAATTTACAGTCCTGAAATAAGTGTTGAATGGTTTCTTCTACCTGCTAGCATAATGGGAATCTTGATGGCCCATGGAATCCTCTTTTTTTAAGATTTTCGCTAGTCAGGATCTTTCCTTTTAATAGGGTCCAAACGAAAATTTTTATTTTAGGCAAACTTTTCGATTTCCATGCTATTTTCCATGGTTCTCATTCTCGTTGATTGGTTTGATCTTGAAGAATTTTATATCTAGTTTTGACTGTATATTGCCCATTACTTGGGTCCCAGAGGTAATTGTCTTCCTCGTCACGATGAATTGGTGCTGCCCCCTTTAGATGCTGCTTGAGTTTATTCCATTGTCCTTCTATGTTTGCTGGGATTGCTGGCCTTTTCCATTCCTTCTGATTCCACAGGGAGATTGAATGTAAGGCATTAAAGCCTTTCCCTCTCATCCACTCTTGAATGCCATCCATTTCCGGGTGATCCTATAATGGGTCTTTTCCCATGATTCTATCTTCCCATATCGAGATTTTTTGTCGATTCCCAGGAGTTTTGGAAATGTGGCTGCCCATTATTGGAATTACTCTTTTGACCAGCTTCCATACTTGGGTGCTTTGTCTTATTGGGATGTTCCCATTCAGCAGATTCTCCTTGGAGCCATTTAGATATTTGTTTATGAGGGATTTTTTCCACCAGCTCTCGTTACCTGTTATGAGTCTCCAGACAATTTTCATTCCTAGGGTTGCATTCATAAGCCCAGGCAGCCGAATGGACAAGTCCCCTTGTTCATATGGTAGCACTAATTGTTCCCACCTTACCAAACTAAACTTTTTGTTTTCTTGCTTCCCTCCCTGCCAAAGAAAACTTCTTAGAATTAATTCCATATGCTTGTGGGCACTTGTTGGTGCCATGATTAGTGCATATTGCTATATTGGTAATGCAGTAAGGAGAGCCTTAATTAATATCACCCTTCCAGCCATATTTAACCACATCATTCCCCAGTTCTTTATCCTGTCTTGCATTTTCCTAATTTGTTTTGTCCATATTTTTGTCTTCATGATCTCTTTTGATATTGGTAATCCCAGATAGAGAAAGTGATTCCAATTTTCCTGTGTTGAGATTTCCATGATTTGGGAAATTCTTTGCATAATTCATGGTGGAATGTTCCACCCATAGATCCTGCATTTTGTATTGTTAAAATTCCACCTGACACCTGTAGAAATGCATCCATTATTTTTTTGAATCTTCTTGCTATTATTGTTGATGCTCCTCCCATCAACAATGTATCATCTGAAAACAAGGAGTGATTTATGGTCTTTATTCCTTTTGTTATTCTCAGTCCTGTGATAGTTCTTTCTTTCCTCTAAGTTTCCAATGCTCTACTAAGAGTTTCTACTATTATTATATATAGAAATGGTGATAGAGGGCAGCCTTGTCTGAGGCCTCTTGTGCTTTGAAAAAATTCACTGGGTCTTCCATTGACGGGGGGGCTATCCAGGGAGTGGATATGCATTCTTGTATCACTTCTATTATTTCTTTTGAGAAGCCCAGTTTCTGAAGTACAGCTAGTAGATATGAGTAGCTGACTCTATCAAAAGCATTTTCCATATCTAGTTTGATTATCATACCTTTTTCTTGCTTTAAGATACTGGAGTGGACAACTTCCTGAACTATGATGACATTGTCAATGATTTCTCTGTTTGGGACAAACCCTCCTTGGTTTTCTGAGATGATTAAGTGCAACACTTTCTTTATTATGTTTGCCACTATTTTTGTTATTATCTTGTAGGAGGAATTGCACAGAGAAATGGATCGGAACCTATTGAAGGTGGATGGGTTTGCTTCCTTTGGAACCAGAGCAAGACAGGAAGATCTTGTGTGGCCTCCCATTTTTTTTTTTAACATTCTTTGCCATTCTTAAGAAATCCTTTCTGATTGTACACCAATGATTTCTGTAGAAGGCTATTGTGAATCCGTCTGGCCCAGGTGCTTTGTTTGGATGCAGGCTCCAAATAGCCTCCACAATTTCTTCTTCTGTGAGGTCCTTACACGTATTTGTTTTGTTCTTTTTTTGATTTTCTTCTTTGTGTGTTGCAAAATTTCTTCATATTCAACTGTTTCCTCCGTTGTTGACAGTAAGTTTTTGAAGTTCTTGTGGGCTGCTTTTTTTTATTTCTTCCGCTCCTTTGATTTCTTGATTTTCCACTTGTACTTTTTCTATTTGGTTTCTAGCTCTTATGATTTTCATACCGTTATGAAAAAAGGACGTATTCTTATCCCCTGCCTTGAGCCAGAGGATTCTAGATTTCAGTCTTTCCTCTTCCTCGTCTTTTCTGTTTTCCCTGTATATCTCCTAGAAAATTTCTTTCTCTTTAAGGTAGTCTTGCTTGCTTTCTTCTTTACATTCTTTTTCAGCCTGCATGCTATCCATTTTCTTTTGTAGCTCTTTTTTTTTCCTTTTTTTTTTTTCATTTAACCTTGCCCATTCCTTTGGCTTGGTTCTTACACTTTTTAATTTTGTCTCCCATATGTATTGTGGTGAGCCTGATATTCTTGGCACCCATGCTTCTTTAACTAATTCGTTGATTTCTGTGTTGCTGTCCCAGATTGAGCTGTACCTGAACGAGAGTGGGCCTTGGTTTTCCATTTTTCCCATTGCTATTACAACCGGCTTGTGATCAAAAGCTGTGGTGTGAATGATTTTGGATTTGATAGAGCTGTACAGCGCTGCTATGTTGTCTTGAATCAGGATTCTGTCCACTCTTTATTTTATGTTACTTTTACCCACTCTCTTGTTATTCCAGGTATATTTTCCATTGTTTGGAGGAATATCCAGAAGGCTATACTGATCCATTATTTCTTCTAAAGAGTTCCTGGATGGATCCGCTTGAAAGTTTCCTCCAAACTTTTCCTCTATACTTCTAACCAGATTTAAATCTCCTCCTAAAATTATTTTTCCAGCTTGTGTTTCTTGTAATACTTCCTTTATTGTTGCCCAACACTGTTCTTTCTCCTTATAGTGGTTGGGGGCATATATATTTATCACCTTGTATTTCTCTTCTGTGTTGATCCTCCTAAGATCCGTTAAAATCTAGTGCTGCCCTGTTTTTTTCCACATTAATTCACACCTTCATTTTTTCCAGATTGTGCATATGCCTCCTGATGCTCCAGTTGCCTGGATTGCTTCTCCTTCATATTTCCTGAACTTTTTTTTTTAAGATTTTCCGATTCTTGGTTGTTTACTTTTGTCTCCTAGATCATAAGGATATCTGGGTTCTCTTTTGTCAAAATATCTCTTGTTGCATTTTCCTTAACAGGTATGCCCATTCCTCTGCAGTTCCAAGAGACTATTATCATTATTTACTTGTTGGGTGGTGCATGGCTCCTTTCCCCTTATGCTGGCTTTTCTCCCTATTTCCTGTACTTTTCCCTAGATAAGTGTCCATGGGCTGTTGTGTTCCTAGGGCCATTTCTTTTGCTACTACTTCATCCCTTACTTCTTTATTTGTATTTCTTTCAACTTTTTTTTTGGTTTTCTGCATTTGGGAATGCTTCTTTAGCTAGTTTTCTAGTTAATATCCTATCTACTGAGGGAGGGGGAGAGAGGTGAATTGATTCTCTGGGGGAGAGGGGGGACTACTGGGTGATTGGAGAGCGCGGGGTTCTAGATCTAGATCTAGATCTAGCTTTGGCTCTAAGGGATGGGGGATCTGATGTGAGCAGAGGATCAAAGGGGTTTTGGCTAGCTAAGTTTGCTTTTGGCGAGAGGGAGAGGGCTTCAGCAGATTGTGAGAGCTGAGAGGAGAGCTGGACTAATTGTTTGTTGGCTATCTTCTTTCGTTTGACCTGTTCCCATTTATTTTCCGGATCCTTAATCTTTGCACTTTCATTTTCTCTATTTTCTGTACATTTATTTGGAAAATGACCATATTCATGACATACCTTACATTTGAAGGGGGTTTTCTCATAGTCCAGCTGTTGTATGTGTGTCCACTGAACCACTTTTATTTTGATAGCTTCAGGGAGACCTTTGCCTAGATCCACTTCCACGCAGATTCGGGTGCATGCATGCATGTTTTCTTTAGGCTCACATCTATCTATGTATTTCCCAACTGCGTTTCCTATTGCTTTGACTGAATCATCTCCCCAACAGTGGAGAGGCAGATGCGGCAATCTTACCCATACTGGAACAACATTTGGGATTCCCATTTCTGGATCAAAGTTTGGTGTCCATCTATTCAAATACAATCCCCTTGTATCCATAAAATATGGACCGTTCCTGAATATCAGATCGCGGTCCTCTTTGGTTTCGAAGTGGAAGGTGTAGTACCCTCTCCATAGAATCTGATTGAGATCTTCCCAGATATTGCTACAACCCAGTTTCTTTCTACCCACTTTTGCACAGTCTTGGGTGATGGCCACAACCCAGTAAACTACCCTACTAAACCTCGTTCTGCTAGGGAGAGTGCTACTTTTCTTGGGAGTGTTGGAGGGAGAGATATTTCTGGTATTTCTTCCATTTTTTAACAAACTTTGAAACTGACGGTCTATTCTTTGTTGGACCCATTGCAAAGATGAGGGAAGCAAAAGATTTTTCTGTTACTTCTGATTCTTGCTGGTGATCTGTGTGATGATGATCTTCCTCTTCTGGTGGATCCATATTGCTCAAACCCCAGCAGCAAGAGGCTGCTGAGGGCAATATGATCTGGGGCAGTGTTTGCTTACCAAAAACTGTAGCTGCGATCTCGCCTTCCTCTTTCTATCGTTCTGACCTCAGCAGCAAGGGCCATTGAAGCGCAGTGATTGCTGCTTCGCGCTGGGAGCTACAACAGTAGCTAGGGTTGCATGCTATCCTCACCTGCTCTCCTCGCCATGGATCTACAACAATTATGGTCAACCCTATATCACTGAGAGGTTAGGTCCCTATACTACTAGTGTAACCCCTTATTGTTATTAGTGCAACCCCCTTATTATATTGTTGTGCCCATGTTATCCCCATATTGTTATTATTGTGCCCCATAGAAGCCCACTATTGTTATTGTTGCGCCCTTACATTATTATTGTTATGTCGACTCTGATTGTATTATGACCCTTTAAACTCCTATATATAGAAAGGAGTCTTGTCATTTGTATCATCCAAGAATTGTTCATTTGTGTAATGTAAAGGAGGTTGCCCCCTCGAAGAGGCTGACTTTGAAGTCATTGATCTATCTTTTCTATCTTTTCGTGAGCTGGTTTCATAACAAATGAAAGATGCATAATCATTTCTACAAATGATGAAATGACGTGCGATGAAACAAGAAATGTAGGATGCCCTCAATTTATACAATAAAGTGGTTTTAGAGTAACCTTGATATATGGTCATGTATTTTCAAAACCAACGTCAACGATCACAAAAAATAGTGATTTTCATAATAATGAAAATTGAAAAATATGCCAGGTAAATATTTATATAAAAATCTATAATAATATAAATAATACTTCTTTTAATATTTGATTTTTCAATTATTATCATTATTTCTTAAATGAATTGCTTAGGCACAAATTGAAATTACTTGATTTTTTCTTTTTTTCAATCCAATACGCCTTCGTCATGAACACACATGGCCATTCAGAACTGCACTTCTCAAATTGCTTCCTTTGCACTCCCACAAATTGCTTCTGGCAAGTCAAATCTCCAATCGCACTCGAAAAATTGCTTCCATTATTATTAAACACTCATTGTTAATAATAGGGCCGAAAATTACAAATCTTTAATAAAACAAAACTAATTACTGCAAATTAAGCCCCCTACCAACGCTCATGAGTTCCTAAACATGAGGAAATTGTTTGTACCCTTAACAAATCTCCAACTACATGACAACACGTGGACCAAGGTTGTTGGCAAAATGCGTAACTGTCTAACATGAGCTTGAACTGAGTAGGCTACTACAATAAAAATTACTCTACTCCTAGAGCGCACATGAGATTGTGGTGGCGGCATAATATTTTGGCGATGTGGTATTACGTTAGGATTCAGGAAAATCAGTACACTGCTGCATAAAACGAAAGCTAATTCCATGTGTAATGACGGTATCTAGTTCAATGTTCTGTCATGCAACATGCAACTACGTTGAATATTACTTGTGGATCTCTTACTTTGATTTTAATGCAATAATAGTTTCTTTGTAATATTTATATACAGTCAAATAATTAGGAAGTTGCGTAGTAGTTAGTCCTGCATTAGTTTTACCTTAAATGTTCACAAACTCAAACCTCGAAGTCAGTGGATCTTCGCGAACAAAGATAACTATAGTTAGCGGGAAGCAGGTGCCTCTATACATTAGTGCACAATTTGACAAGTTCTATCTTAGCTAATTTCATCGAAAGGAAAGTGTAACAAACTTAACTTTTGGTTTGTGGTAAATTAATAGGATGATAAATATCTTAGCCTTCACATGGACCATCCATTCAATCGAGGTGCACCAGTCATGCCAAAGTGGAAGGCTAAGAAGAATGACTTACATTCGTGCATGCATGGAAACTGATTTCCACTTTCTATAAGTTGCCTGCTTTCTTGCAGTTGCATATGCCCAATATTAATTTCTAAACTACATTTTGATTTCAATATCTATTTCCAACTATTATACGACCCTTGAAATATAAAATGTGTTCACATCATGATGAGTAGAGTGTGCGGACGCAGAAACGAGGGGCTCACTACTGAACATGGGCTTCTACACTTTTCCCATTTGATTGACATCCCATAAATAATATCAATAATTAATATTAATTACAACAATTATTTCAGTGGAATTCTCCTTTTATTTATGTCCAAAACACTATTCAATTATGGTTCCTTCTATGTAATTATTGGTAATTATAATTACCATCCAGTTGTATCACATCAATTATATATTTTCTACTCTTTTTTAATCACAATATGAGACGATAATATTTTTTTGTATGTATGCACGCGGTTGTGTAGCTAGTGTGGTAGGATGGACGGCTTGTCGCTTCCCCACCTGGGATCGATTCTCGGTGCATGTCAGCAACATATTGTTATCGCCATTCTACTTCGCTACTACGACAACTATTATGACAATCCTACATCATGTACATATGCCATAAATGTAATATATTGTGAATTAATACCATCGATTATGACAATCTTGCATCATGTACATATGACATAAATGTAATATATTGCGAATTAATGTGAATATATGGGCTCTATATAGCTTCTAATGGGACTCGCCCCCCCACTTTCTAATATTTTTTGTATGTATGAGCCAATCCTTCAATGAATATTAAAGTGCTTTATATTAAACATATGCGAACTTATAATAATAAATCATACCTTGATCCATAAACCCAGTGGTGCCTCTGCAGATGATGATCATCTAATCTTTGGTCAGGCTTCTAACAACTAAGATAACTTACTTTCAGTTGATCTTGAAGCCTAATTTTTGTAGCTTGTCTTCTTCCAAAAATTGATAGATCTTCGTTTTTGGTAAGCCGAATGTATCGTTTAGCGTTTCAAGTTCCTACTGAGTATTATCGTTGCATGCCACGACTGAAAGAATTAGTGCATCAATAAGTCGGGTGGGATGATGGTCTTGCATGATTATATGGCTGGGCATAACCATTGATTTTGTGGTTATGTGAATTCTAATGCTTCTAGTCTATTTCTTCTACCCATATCTAACCCATTTTGTCCATATTGAGTCCACAAAGAGAGTCATGCACATGTACTATTTTCATGAAAGCAAGCTTGGGCATGTCAAAGTGTTGGCGAGGAGGATTACACCATTCACCATTGTTGGAAGTTTCAAACCAGTTGGGAGGACACAAATTTGTACCAGTGACAATAATGATGGGAGAGCTTGAAAAACACCATTTTGATTAAATGCACCTTATTTGGAAACACTGCATGCACCCATTTCCTCCATTGTACAAATATGTGCTCAGAGTCATTATCTGAGTACCATAGGCATATTTGGGTTAGAGTTTTGATGATATTTTAGTTATTAGAACCCATATAGATGATGAGGACGAAGATATGGATGCAATTTTGAAAGATAAGATACAGACTCTACCCATTTTCTCCTACAATGTATTGAAACAATCGATCGATTACTTCTACGAGAAGAATCTATTAAGGGATGGGGTGTTTGGTTCGGTTTATCTAGGAGAACTTACATATGGGAATATTGTGGTAGTTAAGAGACTGTATTAGCATAATTACAGAAGATGAAATCGGTGATGCACATTGTGTGGCATTTTCCCACATTTCTATTGTATTTGTGTGTGTTGTGTGAAATTTTTGCAGCATAATAATTTGATTGGTGGTGGTCCCCATAAGGAATAGCACTATGTCCTCTGCATCCTCATTGCAATTGTCCGGAAGTTCAACTCAATGTGCGGAGGTTTAGATTATTTTATGAAACCTCCACACAATGATTTAAACTTCTGCACTTCTAGGATAAGGTCCCTAGGGTCAAATTTTGACAGTTTAATCAATTTTTTGTTAGAATTGTGTAACGAATTTAAAGTCTCTGTGAAATGTGGAAGCAAAGCGCGCAACTAAGTAAGAGTCAAAGGGGATTTAGTCCCTTGTATGGGTAGGTGATAGGTCAGTTTTGAGACTCACACATGGGCTGTGGGCCATGGTATTGTATAAAAACACTATATATAGTTGAGTCTTAGCAAGTCTAAAAAAAATAACTATTGATAGAAAATCATTATAAGGGAAAGGTGCTAAGACAAGAAAGGTCTGTTTCCTGTACTTAGGCGAAAGGGGAAGGCTCCTGTAGCTAAGTGTACAGAGACCTTGGCAAGTCCGCAGCTGAATGTGCAGGCCCCTACAACTGAGTGCGCAGGGTTGTTGGCCAAATAAATCGATCTTGCGGACAAGACCGATCTCCCTAGTATCAAAAGATAGTCTAGCAACAAACAGACAAACAAATCTATCTTTCTCTAGACATATGCGATTTATAAATAAATACTATAGAAGTGTTAATACCCTACCTTAAATTCAATGCTTGTTCGTAGTAGCCATCCTCCAATTGTTCAAACGAATTACCTTTGAGAACCTGCAATCACAAATAAGCAAACATTAAATAGCACCTGCATAGTAAATATCATAAATCATGTCTATTATGGTGATCAAGGAATCCATAAAATAAACCATGAATCAACAACTTATTGAGAAAAACAAACTTATTTGTATTAACTTTGAAGTAGAAGAACCTTACAACCTTTTCAGCCTTGATGTTGAACAAGCTCTTCCTAGGGTCCGAAACAGGAATTTCATTTACTTTGACAAGCCTTGCACTCTTCCAAATGAGATCATAGAGGTATGTAATCTCTCCTCATAAAAACTCAATTAAGAAGACTAAATTCCAACAACATTTCACCTCAAAAATATTCAGCTTCTCACTTTCCAAGTAACCAACCCAATGCTTCATTTTATAGTGCAGAGGAGGAGGTTACAGGTCCATCTATGAAGGGATAGAATCCTCCTTCAAAGGGATAAGCTCCTCACATCAAGGGGTTAGCTCCTTAAGGTATGGGATGCATGAACCTTAAGAGAGCGAACTTGCCACCTCAAGATTCCTTCCAGAAGCTTCTAGAAATGATTGAAAGTGAGTTTTTTTTAGAATATACTCACGCCTTTTAAAATTTTATAGGGGTCTGCACCCATAAAACAGAGACAGAGTGGTCAGGTGTGCAGGATATATGACTATTAGGTGCGGGACCGCAGGTAACAGAAAGAGAAAGTGCAAAACTAGAGTTTTAGAGACTTTTGAGGGCTTTCTCTTATTTTCAAGGCTTGATATGAGGAACTGAGGCTTAAGACTTGCAAAGAAGGAAAGTATGAGTGGTAATGAACTCACATAGATTGCAGAATATCAAGGTGACAATTTTTAGTGCAACAGATTGCCCCCTAAAGTGTGAAGTCTGTAATAGATGAAGATAGAGTCTGTCATTTATGAAGAGTGAAGTACTTTATCATTTCAAGGATCATCCTGTGGACACCCTATTCGGAACTTGTAAAAACATTCAATGCAAAATATATATGTAGATATATCATCGTTGAGGTAGGCATTCCCATACTCAGATCAAAACTGACTAGAAAATTGACTAAACTGTTTTGATACAGGAATGACTTTGTAATACATCAAGAGTATAGACATGTGTAGACATAGTATGGGTGCAACCATCTGTTTATGAATAGTCCACTGTATAATGAATAACAAATTTCCTCGCAACCCGGATGGTAGAAACTAGATCCAGGGTCTTGATTTCCGCTTCCTGAACTAGTACGATTCTATCCATGTGAATGAATGTGTCGAAGTCGAACATGGTAGAAACCACTTGATTATCAGTCAATGATGTGAACTGTTAACAAGTGTGAGAGAAACCACAAGTAATGTCAATGGCTCTCAAAGTACCCAGTACAATCCATGAAATGTGAATAAATGAGCTGAAGTCGAACATGTCATAGAATCATTCGATCAAAGGTCAATGATGCAACCTATCATCGAAGGCGAGAAACCTGCCATTAGGGCATGCAGATTTCAAGGTACTGACGATGTCTAGATAATGAGTTGAAGTCGATAGAAAGCGATCTGTCGTAGGCAAGCCCACAACATGAAATCATAGATCAAGTTTTGAAGAAATATATTGGCGAGGATTGACTCAGGGATGGTCAAAAATGGATGACAAATATTTTACAAATGAATGGTTTATTTGAACTCACCTCTTCAACACATAATGACACTACAAATGGTTTGATGACAATTGACCCAAAGCTAATACCCAGAAACTGGCTGAAGACTTTCAATGTGGTTTGATTAACTGTTAGGCAAAGGATTTCCAAACCCAGGTGAACAAAAAGTGTCGTGTTCAAGAGTGGTTAACGACTTTTCTAAAACACAAAGTGTAACAAACAGGTTCATTTTTATCTCTTTTCCCCCACCATTTCTGGCAAGTACCTCTTTATTTTTTACAAGCTTGAGGAGGATAACATTTGCTTGTTTATAAGCTCATCCTTCGGATGAGTCCAACTTAGTTTAAAGTTCGAACCCTAAGAAGGAGTGGTTTGTTCCTGTTTAAAATTGAACAAGTCCTTTACTGTTAAACTTTAACGAGTCCAGTATAGGAAAAACTCAATGTTTTTCAATTTTAGGGAGTCAGAAGAAAAACTTAAGAAAAATCCATGGGGGTCCTTTTCTGTAAATTTGTGTCCCTCGAGCTCGAAAAAGTATAAAATAATACTTGAGAGAACCGCTTGACCATTACAATCAAGGAGTACTTTTCATAATTAGTGGCTCCGATCCGAAAAAGTAAAAAAGTGATCAAAGACACGTCGTTTCATTACCAGTATCGAACTTGAAAAGACAAAAGTCCAGCGATATTTTCATGTTTATATGGTCAGAAAAGAGCTGTAAGTGGACCACCCTTTTAATTCCATTTAACGAGTTAAAAAAGGAAAAACTCGGCAATCTTTTCATATTTTACGAGTAAGAAAAGAGCTTAAAGAGGACTCCAATGTTTCGCTTTTTCGTAAATTTTTGAGAGTCCTAAAAAGTGATAAAAGTATGCTCTTTGTTGAAAAATGATCAATTTTCCTGAAAAATCCAATATTCTGCACAAAAACTCAAAACATTACTCATACCTGTTTAAGATAAATAAAAATGTATTTAAAAATTTACCTTTTTAAAGTGAAAAATAAATAAATTAAAAATTCATTTATTCAAAAAAACTTATAAAATGACTTTTCTAACTTCATTTTTACCATTTGATTTCAGAGTGAGAAGTAAGAGCTTTTGGGTAAGAAAGTTCCTGTGAAGATTCTGGAAAATCCTTCCATCGAAATTGAAAACCGTCAGCTCCAGGTAATCCACATCATCCTTAACTTGCATTTCATTCATTTACATTTCGCTTTTAGGGTTTAGATTTGATTTTTGAAGGAGAAATGGGTTTAGAAAATCGCTCGTGGGGGTTCGCATGTGCAACACGCAGCCCCTGTGGATCCTGAATTTTTTCTATAAAGAAAAAAGTTGTGGGTCCACACCTATTGCTCACAACGCGTGCAGACCTACGCATTGTTTGTAAGTAGCGGGTGCAGACCCCGTGAAATGAATTTTAAAAACTCAAATTTCTCCATTTTCGCCCAAAAGTTTTTGAACTAACTTGTTCTAATATGTCTTTTTTGCATTGTAGGACACTCAAAATGCTTATTGGGTGAGAACGCGAGCAGGAGGATGTAGATCTTTCCACAATAAATCATTTGCCTACATTGTAGGCATTGAGAGCATGCAAACTGTTTAAAATCTGGGCCATACCGGGCATGAGGGCCCAAGTAGACCTCTTGCAATGGATGGTAGACAGATGGAACACACAGGACCAGTGTTTCGTGATTGGTGGCCACCGACTCGAAATCGAGCTAGAGGATATATATTTTTTGACTGGTTTGCCCAAGAGGGGTGAACAATTATCTCTTTTCGGGACTAGGCCAAGTGGCCAGTCTGTCGCTAGTCCCCGATTAGAGTTTTGCAATGATCAAACAAATGACAAACAGATTGATATTAAAACTATCGATTGTCCTGAACTTAAGGTTATTGCATTCACTATTACCAGGCTATGCGGGAGTGCAGCATTGCATGTGGCTACTGAATCCTAGATGCAAATGGTTGTAGACTATTATGGAGGCACCATATTCAACTCATGCGAGGCTGTGTTGGAAAATGTGAAAGGCCAACTAACCTGAGCAAATAACGGACAACTGAAAAACTTTGGATACGGATTTATCGTTGTCAGCTTTTCTCTAGAGAGGATCCCCATGCTATCCCCGCAATATATTCTTGTTGATGTTGGTCTTCCTTGAGAGCCTAGGATAATGTGTTGGATTGCTTTGATGGCCCATCACCCTGAGGAGGGCTCAGAGGTTGTTCGATTTCCGCCAGAGTATTTTCATTGGTTGAACAACCAAATTTTTGTGATTAAGGATTTTCCATATGTTGGGATGGATTATTGTGGTGACCCAGACATGGTTCTTCCACCAGGAGAGCAATGGGATGATTCAAGTAAAATCATTTTCAACACTTTCTATGTTTCAATTATTATTTTTATTTTTATTTTTTTTAAATGGTCCAAAATTGACAATTAAAAGTTTTAAATGCAAATGTGGGTTCATGATGACCAACCTATCTCCAACCTTACGAGAGGAGACACCCAGCTGCAGCAGTACCAGCCCCACAAGACCAATCAACAGAGATCCTGATCGAATTGGAGAATCATCTAGAGCGCTTGACAGTAGATATTCCAGAGATTGGCATAGATGATATTCCACTTAGGTTACAAAGATATGTGATTGGGGTCCCAAGACCTTTTAGGAGGTTCCTATGTAGGGTGGCCCGAGCAATGGTTTCTTATCGTGATCATCACGAGGGATAGGATGATTGATTTTGTAGACTCACACGACATTTTTGTCTTTTTGTATTATCATTTTTGCCGATCATAAGGTTTTTTTCAACCTATGATCGAAGACGATGTATATTTTGACACACTTCTTCTATGTTATGATATATCATTATTACCGACTATCTCGTGTAACGTGTCATTGAATGTTTTTGACATTTATTGTTTTGACATTTACTGTTATGATATATCATTATTAGCGATGAATTGACTTCTTCCAGATCTGAGCTGGTATGCGATGAGAAAGCCATGGACTGCGTTGCAGAGGACGTCGATGCTGCGGTGATTGGATCTCTTTTTTAACATACAGGCTGCAAGTAGAGAGGGTCGTAAAAGGAAAACTGTGGAATATGCAGCATCTTAGCGTGGTTAAGAGAGCCATGGTGTGGCTGCCATTTGACCAAAGCCGACCGGTGAGAGTGACACCTGTGCAGCAAACGGTAGAATCGTGACTGTCCAGAACCCAATGTCAAAAGGTCAGATCTGGAGAAGCATTGACCTCGTGTTGGTGTGGAGGCCCGTGCATGGTGAGCGTGGAGGCTGTGGTGAACTCTTGCATGTGAAGATGCTGAGTGGTGGAGTCCTTTTCTCGTGGCTGCGTGGAGGTTGTGTGGAGGTTGTGCTCGATTGGTGTCCTATGTGGGTTCTCTCTGGCCAAAGGTGGATTTGTTTGTTGTGCTTAAGACCGGATCTAGAATTAACAGTGTTTCAGAAACAACAAAAAATCAATTGAGAAAAAAAAATTCAGATTTCACGGAATTGAATCTTGGTAGAGATCACAGATCAAAATTTAACCCTGGACGCCCTCCCATATCAGCATTCAACGATTGATAAGGACAACAACCGTCATCGAATCTCAGCCCATGGATTATTGTTTGCTGCAAGCAAACATGCAATTAAGTTTTTTTTTTTAATTAAAAAAAATGGAGGTCGTGGTGTAATTTCGTCAGATGTCTCAAGGTGTAGCTAAATTGCGAAAGCTACAAACGGAAGGCCATGGGGATGGTTGTCAGCCTTGAAGGCGCTGAATCTGTAGCGATTGATGAGAAGGGCGACAATATTACCATAATTGGAGATGCAGATCCGGTGTGCCTTGCAACTAGTCTCAGAGAATTCAACCTCACAGAATTGGAGTTTGGGAAGGTAAACACATTGAGCCTGATCAACTCAATGTAGAATCACAATTGGTTAGAATTGCATTGCAATTTTAAAAATTCCAATGAGAAACAAATTAATAGCGGTGTTTATAAATGTTTTGGAATTAGAATCATTGAGCCTAGCTAACTCAATGGAGTGGTTTTGTTAGAATTAGCTACTCTAACAAATCGTGCAAGTGAATCCAAGACAACAATTAAACAAAAAAAAAGATGCAAAGACACTCCATGGTGGATAATAAGGTTGAAGTGCAGTAAATATTGATCTTGTGCAACAGCAACAATGGAAATTAGGTGATGATGGACAACTAAATTGAACGTTTGTGTGAGTTAATATGATTTTGTAGGATAGGCTCATTAGAATTATGAGTCACACCTTGTAATTATAACAAATCTACATGTCATATATTGTTTTGTAATGGTCGATTGTGGTTCTTAAAATGTTTTATGTACCTAGTATCTTCTTAAACTTGGAGTATATTAAAAGGGCAGATGACTTTAAGACCTGGAGAGACATACATACCCCTTTGTTATGTGTTCCCTAATGACATCAAATTGTGGAATCAACCACTGGGTAGGAACAAGGGTGGCAGGTGTACTTGTTAGATCTCAGATCCTACTATCTAAGGAGTGGTTGAGACCACCCTGTTAGTGTGAAAGCCTATATGTATGAGGTTGTTCTCCTAATTAAACATAGAGTGTGTATGAGTGTTTGTACACTCTCTAGGTATCTCACCTGGAGAGCCATTTAACTAATAGAATATTGATTTTTATCAACCTTCTGTCATATAATGGTCATGACCCTTGCACAAGTCGACAACCATTCAATTTGATCCACGATCCATGTATGGCATCGTATTTGGGTGCTCTATATTTTAATTCAAGTTGTACGTATACATGTTACCACTGCCACACCTATTGTGGCCACACCATCATAAATTACACAAAAAATCGATGAGGGCGTCCTTAGGAAATAAATATTCCCCTTAATCATCTCGCTATGAGTGGTGACTCGGCTTCGTCAAACAAGCTATATTCAATACGACTTGGCAATCACATATTTGATCCTTGTAGACAAAGGAATAATCTTGCTCTTCTATGATTAAATTAGCATCTATTCAATTCAACATTCCATAGGCAACATGACAATGTTTGACCTATACTTCACATGCTTTGGTCATAAGCTCTCTCATTCTTGTCACTACAAGAAACATTTGATGGTGGAAGAGAATTTCAAACAATTCGACGTATTAGTTATTGGATTCGGCTGCAACAATACAACTCATACTTTGAAAAATTTTGTGTGGTTGTTGGGAGAGTGCATTCAACAAATGATTGTTGGCCTCTAAATAAGCTCAAAATTTTGGCCTAGTTGTACTGAGAAATTTGTTCTCTAGTGATATTCAAGAACTTGGTCTCTAGTGTTGATGGTATCTTCACAAGTTTGGTTCTCTCGTGAAGCCTTCAAATTTATTTGAGTAATATCTCCTTGAGAGGAAATCGATCCTCCAAATACAATATGCTCATGCAAAAACTAATAAATATGATGTAGTATTTTGTTAAAAAACTCTCGAACTAGCAGGATGCACAACTCTAATACTAGTGTAATATCCCAAATGAAAATTTAGTTGGATATTGATTCAAAAAAATATGTCGTCAAATTAAATAAACAATTTGCACAATTATGAAATAAAAATCAACAACAAAACTGGAAATATAATTTACAATTGAAGAATAAACGAGATAAACATGCAGAAGAACTCAACCTTATTATTAATATAAATAATACATAAAAGATTGTAAATGACTGAGAGGATGGTCACCCAAAAATATATGCTACAAACTATATTAGGCCTCCAAAATAGATGAATTGATGAATACAACCTATGAATTATGAATGAATTCACCTAGGGGAGAGATGGGTTCTCACACACTCTCTCTAAATGACCTGAAGGTTTCCGTCCTGGAATTATAGAAGTAGAGAACTAACCACACCAAAGATAAATTCTCAAATCCAAGATGTCCTCAAATGATCTTTTCCTCCTCTTTTTATAGGCCCAATAGATAGAACTCCGATCTTCTAGAATTGTTTTATTTTATTATTATTCTAGAAACTCCCCCTTGATTTCTTCTTACGTGACTTTTTAATTTATTTAAGTCACTTTTGGCTTTTCCCCTTAATTAATATGTTCCATTTTTTAATTAAATAACTAATTAAAGGCATTTTAATATGGGAAAATGGTAATTCACCCACAATCCTCTCTCCGGCCACTGGAAGTAACTTCTCTACATCCCATCTTGTAGATGTTCTCATTCTGATACCAACAAGCTAATGCACTTAGGTGTTATGTCAAATATTTTTTCCATAATGCCACTTTAAGCATGATTAATTAAGTTATGCTCAATAACAACCTTGTTTTACGGTGTAGAAATTAGACTGTAGATTCGAAATTGCTCATGAAATTTACTAAATCACAAGACTTGAAGCTACTCTATTGCTCTACGGAATTTAATTAACGATCTAGAACACAAATCATAGACATGCAAAAGGAAACATCACACATGCATAGCTATTTATCTAGGGGAAAGCAATTGCTCAAAACCCCTTCCTATTTTATTTTATTAATCAAAGAATAGAGATGAATACATATGCTTGCTCAAGCCTGAGCACAATCTGCAAGTGTATAGTATATCTCTCTACCTCACTGGCTGACTCTGGCCAACACTTAGCCAATTTTCAAGCCCTCCAAGCTCCTATTTCCTTGCACTGTTCCTAAGGAAATTAGTCCATATTATTTAGGAAATTCCCTCAATTAGATTGCGCAATTCCTCTAGGCTCATCCTCTGACTGCATGCACCACCTGTACACTTCAGAATAGTCTACAACTGATAGTACATTGCCTTGGAATCTCCATATCAACCAAGTAATTTGAATTCTATGCATGCATCGATTATTTTGGTTTGACTGATTAGTTAACTAGTTGATCACTGAGTGTGGTTGAACTTACACTTCCACAACTTGACCTTCCACTAGTTCCTCCAACAGTTAGAACTAGTTAAACTGACCATAACTCAATTTAACTGAAAAATATTAATAAAAATTAGTAATCAATCATACTCAATTGAAATCAAGATTCCCCAACTCAAATTAATTGATTTAACTGAGTGGCAAGTGCCATGTCACCGAAGTTAACTACCCCCAAGATTTCGGCTGAAATAGAAATTCGAATTTTCTCTAGTTTGACCAAGGCAAATTCAAACTGAGATTTTCTTGTTGCATTTTCAACACTCTCTCTCAGCAAGAAATGGATGATCAACTACCCCTATCCTGCACCCATGGAACTCTAACTTCCCTCTTTACAATGCCTTTGTTAAAATATCAACACCTTGTTCCTCTTTCGGAATGTATTGCAACAACATTATCCGCCTCTGCACACAATCTCATAAATGATGATACTAGATATCTATATGCTTGGATCGATCGTGAAAAATAATATTTTCAAAGAGCTTGATGCAACTCTTATTATCACGGTAGATCATAGTTGGATCCATCATCTAACCAAACAATCCTCTACTATCTTTCTCATCTAAATCACCTCACATGTTTCTTGACTTGTAGCCATGTATTATGCTTCTACTGCATTGAGTGCCACAAATCTTTGCTTCTTGCTATACAAAGAAACAATTGTGAACCCAACATTGAAAAATTCCACCTGATATACTCTTTTGGTCTTATGGACTTCCCACCCAATCTACATTTGTGAAGCCGCACAACTTTACTCCCTTTATCTGTTTGTACCAAATTCCAAACTGGGTTGTGCCTCTGAGGTACCGTAGAACATGTTTATATGCACTCTAAAACAATTTGGTTGGCCTAACCATAGCTTGACTCAGCTAGTTGACTGCATAGCACATGTCTAGTCATTTGTTCACAAGATACATTAGTGAAACCATCAATTGTTGGTAAAAAGTAGCATCCACTTCCTCACTTGAAATGCCATCCTCTTTCTTCTAGTTGGTCGCTATAAGTGTCTCCATGGCTTTACAATTGTCCATGTGGAACCTATGAAGTATCTTGTTGGCATACTTTCCATGAGAGACAAATAGTTCCCCATCACCTTGCCATACTTCCAATTCGAATAAGTAGTGCATGAGATCCATGTCCTTCATTTCAAACTCTCTTGCAAGTTTCTCCTTACAAGATCTTATCAGCTTCTCATCACCAGTTAGAATCAAGTCATCAACATATAAGATGATAATCAACAATTTACCTTCTACCAAAATATGGTAGAGGTTTTCATCCACTTCACTTTTGGTGAAGTCCAAACCAGTGAGATAGTTATAAATCTTGGTGTACCAAGAATGGGGCGCTTGATTGAGATTGTATAATGCTCACTTGACTTTGCACACATGATAATCCCTATCAAAAGTCTTAAAGCCTTCTAGTTGCTCGATATACATCTTCTTCTCAATAACTCCATTGAGGAATGTTTTTTTCACATCTGTCTAGTGTATCTTCCACCCCATCTATGAGGGCAAGGATTGATCTAATGGATGAGTACCTTGCTACAGGAGAAAATGTCTTCTCATAGTCAATCCCTTCAACTTGAGAGTACCCCTTGGTCACAAATATGGCCTTGTACTTTTCTATGCTTTTGTTTGTTGCATCTTTTAACTTGAAGATCCATCTCGAACCCACAACTAATTTTCTACTAGTCTTGGGACCACTTCCCAAACATTGTTGTTTACAATGGATTTGTATTCCTCAAATAGTCCATCAACCCCTACAGGTTTCTCTACTGCTTCCTTGATAGAGGATGGCTCAGTCTCTACAAGCTCATTCATTAGAACCATAGAGCTAGTGTACCAATTCAATGACCTTCTCTGTCTACATTGATTTGAATGAGCACCCACATTCTCCCTCGCATCTTGCACAAGTCTCTTAGCTTCCATGGTCCTTTTCCTCCCTCTTTGGATGGTTTTGCTTGAGTGGTTGTCTCCACTCTCTGCTCCTCAATTTGTGGCTACTCCACAACTTCCTGAGATTCCTCCTTTGGATCTAAGAGCTCCTCTTTTGGTGAGATCTGGTGCTCCCTCTCAAAAGCACACTACATGACTTTGTCTTCATTAAATATTACTTCCCTTTGCATAATTGTCATTTTGAGGAACGGAAATTACACATGGTAGTTGTGGGGATTTTCTGTGTAACCCACAAATACCTCCAATTATGGTGTCGACTCTAGCTTATTTCTTGATTCTTTGGAGACATGGCAGTAAACAGAGGCTCCAAAAATCCTGAAGTGCAACACATCTGAATTTCTCCCTGAGAAAGCCTCATCTGGTGTACTCATGCCTAGAATATGATGAGGAATCTGGTTCTACAAATAGAATTTTATGTTGCATGCCTCGACCCACAAATGAAGAGGTAGGCCTTGATCATGCAACATCGCCCTTGCTTCTCCCACAATGTTATGTTTCTTCCTCTTAGCCACCCCATTTTGTTGTGGGTTATGGGGTGTTGTCACCTCTCATTGAATGCCTTATTTTGCACAAAAAATTTCAAATTCATTTGACACGTACTCACCTCCATTATCACTCTTGAGAGCCTTCACCTTATTTCACGTTTCTTTCTCAACTAGTGCCTTGAATTCTACGAACTTGGAGAATGTATCATCCTTCTTTCGCATGAATAAGATCCAACACTTCAGTGAGAATTCATTGATAAAAATGAAAAAATATTTGTGTTTGACAGTGGAGGCTGTCGATAAAGGTCCACAGACATCACGATGGATCCTTTTATAGTGCATTTTTCCTAAGAAATTAGTCCCCTTCCTTTCCCTCCTTATTTCAGGCAAACCATCCTTGAGTAGCAAGAGTAGGGTTACTAGCATTGGGAAACGGTTGTAGCAAGGGTTATCGGTCCAAGGGTAGGGTTACTGTCACAAACAAAGGAAAGGGTAAGGAACTAGGGGTGAAAACAACTATAGTTGGAGATGGGCTAGCTTCTATCCTAGAATTCTAGATAGTGTATGGTATGAGGCTTAAGCGTTGATTCCTTAGAAGAGTTAAGCCCCTAACTACCCTGATATTGTAACCAAACAATCCTTTCAGCATAATCCAAATAGTCAAATTCTGAGAGGAGGTGTGGTAGGATAAGCTATTATTTCCTCTTCTTAGTGGGGTCAACCGAGGGTAGTTTCATCCAATTATTGAACGGTGGATAGCTCGCTCGGTCAAAAGACCATAGAATGCATGCAAATGGGCTTACCAAAGATGAGACTAGAAATTGGGTTAGCCTAAAATACAATGGATGACTGTTGGAGACAACAGGATGATCGTTGCACTTCGATGCCTGGGGGCCTTGTCCACTGACTTGGCCTAGTATTCTCCTAAACCAACAGCCTTGTAGTCATGTTCATTACCCAGTTATACACCATTTCCCTATGTTTACCCAGTCATACATTTAGCCCTCCACTTCCCTTCGTTCTTCTTGACTAAGAGGGACTTATTCCAGACACAGTTACTATCATATAGAGGCACATTCCAACTGTACTCATTTAGTGCATTATGCCTTAGTGAGCCATAGCAGGATCACACTACACTAGTGTGACCTACTCTTTGGAGTTGGATTGGGCCATGTTGTACACTAGAGAGCTAGTCCAGTACCAAAGCTTAAGAGAGTCCTCACAATCCTAGTGCTATTCCAGTGGGACATCATACAATATGCAAATGGCATCAATAATATTATATATATATATATATATATAGAGAGAGAGAGAGAGAGAGAGAGAGATATGCATGCACTCATACATGCACACAAATGTACTAGCATCAAAACATATATGCTTTACACGTGCCTTGTTGTCCTGGTCATGGAAGGTGGATTTTGTGTACTTCCCCAAGGTACATCATTTGCATACATAATTTTGCTCAAGTGCTCCTTTAGGGGGTCTTGTGGTTATCTATTACATGAAATTCAAAGCGACATGATGCAAATGGCCAAGTCTTCTATGCCAAAGTTCACCGACATCTCGGCTCTGCACCTTCTTCACCTTTCTGCTCAATGCAACATAATCCTCCACATCTAGCTTGTACATGTTTTTCACATGAACCTCGATCTACTTCACCTATCCTGTGGCTATGTGTCTTAGGAATTTGTTATCTTTGCTAAAGATCACATCATAACCCCAATCTGCCAAACTTGAACAGAGACGAGACTTTTTTTAGGCCTGAAATGAACATGAAATCCTTGAGCCTAAGCGGGGAGTCTAACTCCCTCTGAAAGGTGACTATACCAATCCTAGTCACGTTGTACCTTTCTTCGTCCCCCATCTCAATGTGCATCTGCAAGTCTTTTTCCTCTAGGTCACTAAAAAATTCTTTATTCCCCGTAATATGGAACGAGGCACCTGAGTCCAAGTACCACACGCTTCCCATCATTGTACTAGCCATGCATGCAATGAGGGTAAAGTCAATCTCGAACTATGAAGCCAAAGCTTCACTTGTTGCTCCTCCTGAGATCTTCTTGCTTGCATTATTGTATGGACACTTTGTGGCATAGTTTCTGAATTCATGACAATGGAAGCATTTAATTTTTTTCAAATCTTTCTTCTTGCCCCCATCATTGGGTTCCGGTTCAGATTGGGATTTCTTCCCTTTTCCCTTCTTTTCCTCTCCAGTGAATGCAAATTTTTCTTCATCCTCGCCCTTGGATGAAGTCCCATCTCTGGTATTCTGCCTTATTTCCTCCTTTACCAAGTCAGTGCATAAGTGCTCCCAACTCAGCAGTTTCTCCCTCCCATTCACTAAATATTGATAGCTATGCCAGATCTTAGGAAGGCCTAGAAGGGTTAGAGCTACCAATTCTTCTTTAGGGACATTAACACCGACCCTACCAAGTTCATCACAACACTGTGTAAAGTTTCATCTTAATACTTGGAATTTTTTCCTTGAGCACTAGCTTCCTATGGTCACTATTATTCTCAAACAATTCTATCAGTGCTTTCCACATAGCGAATGGATTTTATTTTCTGTGGATATTCGAGACAATATGATCCCGCACTCCCTCCAAGATGATTCTCCTCACCTTAGCTACATCTTTCTTCTACTGAGCAAGGTTCTGAGCATCAGATGCTTGAGGTTATGCAACAACTATCTTGATGTATTCTAGCAACCCATTGTCATCCAATACTGCCTCCATGTGTGTAATAGCCCTGGTGAAAATTCCATGTAATAAAAGTAAAAAAACAATAACCACAGTTGATGGGACACTTATTCCAAGTTGAATGTTGGTCAAGAAATCCCAGTGGGTGTTCATTTGATTGTTTATGGCTAAGGAAATTGGCAAAGGCAATGGCTAAGGCATTGAAAAGGAAAAATGGCATTTTTGGCACATTTATTTATGAAAATAATGGAAATTAGGAGAAAAGGAAGGTGAAAGGTCACAGGTTGCATGTGAGGAGGAAATTGAAGGAAAATGAAGAAAATAGAGGCCTCATTCATAAAAAGGCTTATGAGGATCAATTTGTAAACTTTTGTCAGTTCAGTTTTGGAGCTCTCTCATTATTCTCTCTCTCTCTCTCACTCTTGGACACTTAGAGTTTTATTGGAGCATTTTGGCATTGGAGCAAGAGAGGAAAAGAAGGAAAGAGGAAGCAAAGATCAAGCAGGGAAAGATAGGATCAAACAGCTACAACAGTGTTCATTGCCGGTATCAAATTGCATTTTTATTTTCCTTGCTAGATTTGGCATGCATGGAATTACATGTGGTTATTTTCTATCATGGAATGGGTTTTTGCAGGTGTAACAGTGTTTTCAGCCTAGCCTTGCCATTTCCGGATAGTCATGGTGTGATGGTGTTCTCATGTTTTGGTTGAGCTGGATTGCTGAATGGATTTGAAGCTGAGTGGGGTGGATCTCCAAATGATAGAGTGCATGGCCTAGTGTTCCCTAAACCGGACTGTGGATCACGGTAAAGCCACTGGTCTAGTGACTCATGAGCCAGACTATGGGTTGCGGTAAAGCCAAGATTTTGTTGCCTCGATGGGCCTAGGAATACTTGTCGGTGAATGATAGGATATACGGTAAATCCAAGAGGTAGTTTTCTCTCCATTGGGCCTAGTAATCTTGAGTTTGGGATATGCGGTAAAGCCTGGAGAGTGGGTCTCAGTTTAGGGCCTAGTGATCCGGTTTTGGATTGTGGTAAAGCCTAAGAGACTAGGAGACAAGAAAATTCCTCACGATGTAGGTGGAGAAATCCAGTGGCCTCCATGCTTGTTTGGCTTAGTGATCAAATCCGGTGGCATCCATGCTTGTTTGGCTTAGTGATCAAGTGGAGATCATGGTAAAGCATGTTATGATGTGTTCATTGTGTTGGCCTAGTTATTGAGGATGGATTACAGTAAACCCTGGTTTCTATTGATGAGGGTGAGGTGGTTTACCCTCGGTATGCCCTGGTTGGTTATTTTGGTTTGATTCCCACATTCATGCTTGGAATATGGCATGGGGGTATTTGGTTGAAGAGAGACTTGGCTCAGCCAATCTATGGTTGGGTGGAACATGGTAGTCTCGTCTCCGGTTGGTTTATTTCATTGATTAATGAGAAATTCATTCCCTTGATTTTCATGTGTAAATGTACTCATGTATATGTGGATTTTATGGCTGATATGTTTATGATATTCATGTCCCTATTATGTTGGTTATATGTATGTTTTATGACCATGGCTATGTATAGTTCTTAGCATGTTTTTACTTGTAAATGAATGGATAATGTGTCCATGACCTAATGGATGATAATACAACAAATGAAATGAGGGAACAATGGTTCATAGAAATTCTCAAATAAGTATGAAATCCCTACACTTAATTCTATTGTTTACACCTGTATGTTACATGTTGACAATATGTTTGATGAAATGCTTGTCATGGTTAGTACAAGTCTGATTAAGGTCTTGTTCAACTTATTGTTTTTGCATCATTATTTCCCTATACTTTTTCTAATTTTAAGATATTACTTTATTATGGCCAGTGACCTGGGCTCTGGGCCTAAAAAAGTGGCTTAACTCCCATGTCGCTAGCACAAAACTAAAAAATTTAGTCTCTAATTGCTGGAAGGCAAGCCTATGAGAGTGAATTTGGGTTTTTGGACACTCTCTTGCCCATAGCATGGGAGCGACTAGCCTAAGATGTTCAAAACATCAGTGGGACCCCGTGACAGGTTGCCTGAGTGGCTTACTTGTCTCCTAAGGATTTTGAAATTGATGTTGGATGATTGTGTGTGATGTTTATATTGATTCCACTACCTTAAGGTCACATAGGAGGTTGAATCTAATCATGGTAACCTCTCGTCTCATGTTTACCCTGATTGGCTAGTTACTTGGGTAGATGTGGAAGGAGGGTGTTACAAAGTGGTATCAGAGCATGGTTCACCCCTCAGACTAGATGGGAAATGTGTGTTGGTCATGCATGAATGTCAATTGCATGTGTGTCTCTTACACTTGCATTTCATTTGCTTGTTACATTTGCTTGATGATTAATTATGGTTGAAGTAAGGTTGTCATGGAGAATTTGATTATTGATTTTTCGGAATGCATCGTCATGCATATTTGACTAGTTACATATTGTTACATGTCGCTTACATGTTGATGCTATGTCAACTACTTACATCATTTTATGTTAGACTACATGCATTTATGTGTAGGTGTAGTTGATTAGGCATTGCGTGTGCATGTTGATAGTTACATGTGGCAATGTGTGCAATGGAGTAATGGTTGTTGTCATGCATGAGGTCATAGCATGCATTGGTGATATGGCCTTGCATTGATGACTAAACCCTAGCTAGAATGATGCTTATGTGTTGATACACTTATTCAATTTATGTCTATATGTTGTTATGATTATGTTAGGCATGTATCATGTTTATTTGATGATTTTGCAGACAAGGTATCCTCCCTGAATTATGCTAAGGTGTGTTTATTTATGGTGATTTGGTTTATCTGACATATTATGCATTACAGGAAAGAGAACAAATGGTTAATCAAGTGGTAGACTACATAGAATCTCCCTATGAATCAGATGGGCAGCATGGTGTGGGGCACTCTTCTGATTTAGTAGACACATTGAGAAGCTTAAAGGAAGATAAGGAGTTCTAAGGCAGGAGATGACTGAATCATATAGGCACAAGATAAACAAGCAGAGGTTAATGTTATACTCCTTCAGAGTTTGTCAAATTTTCAGCGACAAGGGCCGCTTCGGATTTGCCATGGACATGAGGATATAACTAATGGGGCATATGGCAGTAGATCTCCTGGTAGACACAAGTCAAATGGATTTGATATGGTGAGAGATGGCATGTTGTTGGACACTATGGATAGAAGGGTTGATGAGCACAAGTACTATTCTAGTTTTGGTTCTGATAGACATCATGATCGTCATCGCTATCATCCTTACAAGAGTAATGATAGGGGATACTTGCCAGATGACTTAAAGAAAGAAAGAAAACACCTAATTTTGATGGAGATATGAAGAAGACAGAAGATGTAGAGGCTTGGATACTTGAGATGAACAAATTCTTTGAGTTTCATGATTACACAGATAACATGAAGGCTAGAGTAGCAATCTTCAGCTTGAAAGGTAAAGCAGACATTTGGTGGGAAGATGTTAAGTAGGTCAAAGACATCAAGACAGATTATTTGAATTGGCGGAAGTTCAAGAGGATTTTGTACTTGTTAGAAAGGTACTACGACAGTAAGGCTAAAGAGTTCTATGAGCTAAAGATGGGATCAATGACAGATGAAGAGTACACTACCAAGTTTCTGGAGCTATTGAGGTATGTACCGTGTCTTACTGATGAAAAGGCTAAAGTTTAATGATTTGGCAGTGGTTTTCCATTAGCATTTAGAGATCGGATTCAGTATGATGAGCCTTGGTAACTTGAGGAAGTCATTGGGAAATTGAAGCATTTCTATGAACAATCTAAGTGTAAGAATGAATCTTAACAAGGATGGAAGGGAAAAGACAAAGGTAAAGGTAAATGTCATCCTAAGAGGACAGGTACAAAGAAGTGAGTTCATCATTGGGTAAGAGCTTGCGCATTTGATTTGAGTGGTATGCCTGCCATAGCACATCTAAATGTATTACCGTTGGGATCATATATTATGTTGTTGGGCATGGATTGGTTGTATCTTCATAGAACCAAGGTAGGTTGTTATGACAAAGCTATTGAGTGTGTTGATGATAATGGAGAACCAAAATTCTTACAGGGTAAGAATAAAACCACATTAGTTAGGATGGTGATGGATATGCAAGCAAAGTGTAGCCACAGGAAAGGGTGTATGTTATTTGCAGTATAAATTTCTAGAGATAAGGTTAAGGAGGTTGAGGATGCAGATGTGTTGAGCAGGTACCCAGTTTTGTAGCAGTTCTAGGATCTATTTCCTGAGGACATTACAGAGTTTCCACCTCACAGGGAGGTAGACTTTTCTATTGAGTTAGCGACAGGGGCAGCTCCAACATCAAAAGATACCATCAAGTACGCATCAAAGAGGAGGACATTTACAAGACAGCTTTCCAGACCAGATATGTGCATTATGGGTTTGTTGTTGTTCCATTTGGCTTAACTAACGCTTTAGCTACATTTATGTGCTTGATGAGTAGTGTGTTGTGTCAATATTTGGATAAGTTTGTTATTGTGTTCATTAATGATATACTGGAATATTCTAAAAATGAGGATGAGCATGTCGATCATTTAGAAGCAGTGTTGAGGTTGTTGAGAGAGCATCAATTGTATGCTAAGCTCAGCAAGTGTAGTTTCTTTTAGAGTGAGGTACACTACTTGGCTCATGTTGTCTTCAAGGAAGGGATTGCAGTAGATCTATAAAAGAAAAGAACCATCATGGAGTGGGTAGCTCCTAAGAATGTGGATGAGGTGATATTTTTCATGGGGTTGGCTAGATATTATAGGAGGTTCATCAAGAACTTCTCGCAAATTGCTTATCCTATCAAATCATTACAGAGGAAAGGTAAGAAGTTTGAATGGACAGAGGAATGTGAGGGTAGCTTTGAGTAGCTTAAGTAGTTGTTGACACATGCACCAGTGTTAAAGATTGCAGATCCGAACAAAGAGTTAGTAGTGTGCATAGAGGCTTGCAAGAGAGGACTTGGTGGAATCCTTATGCAGGATGGATAGGTAGTACGCTGTGAGTAGCGAAAGTTGAATGAGCATGAGAAGACCTACCTAACACATGATTTGGAGTTACCAGTGATCATTCATGCTTTGAAGATGTGGATACACTATCTTCTTGGCATGAGATTTGTACTTATGAGTGATCATATTGGGTTGAGGTATTTGTTTGACTAGTCAAATCTGAATGTTAGGCAAGCTAGATGGTTGGCCATGATCAGTGAGTTTAATTTCAATATCAGGTACATCAAAGGAAAAAATAACAGGATGGCAGATGCTCTCAATGGATGAGTACAAGTACATCACTTGGAAGCTATGAGTTCCTATGGGACAGAATTACAAGATAGGATCTTGCAAGCAAGTTAGTAGGATGTTAGGTATATGGAGATTTTGCACAGGTTGCAACAGGATGTTAGTACAGGTATAGGTACAAGTGTAGGTATAGTAGGTATAGTTACAGGTAATGGTACAAGTACAGGCAACAGTACAGG
The DNA here is from genome assembly GCA_000404065.3 of Pinus taeda. Taxonomy (NCBI): domain Eukaryota; kingdom Viridiplantae; phylum Streptophyta; class Pinopsida; order Pinales; family Pinaceae; genus Pinus; species Pinus taeda. The sequence continues at coordinate 181,465 of APFE030580215.1, forward strand.
CACAGGTGTAGGTGCATAGGGTATGGATTATTGTCTTATAGTGGATGGGTTGGTCAGATTCAAACATGATATATGTGCCAGATAACAGTGATCTCAAGAAGGTGATCTTGAGAGAGTTTCATGTGAAACCTTATTTAGGTGTTAGGTCCCTATACTACTAGTGTAACCCCTTATTGTTATTAGTGCAATCCCCTTATTATGTTATTGTGCCCATATAGTCCCCATGTTGCTATTATTGTGCCCCATAGAAGCCCACTATTTTTATTATTGTGCCCCTACAATATTATTGTTATGCAGGCTCTGATTGTATTGGGACCCCTTAGACTCCTATATATAGAAAGGAGGTCTTGTCATTTGTATCATCCAAGAATTGTTCATTTGTGTAATGTAAAGGAGGTTTCCCCCTCGAAGAGGTTGATTTTGAAGTCATTGATCTATCTTTCTTCTATTTTGTGAGCTGGTTACATAACATTAGGCCACTTGGGTTATCATAAGACAATGACAGCAGTAAAGAAATTTTATTATTGGCAGAATTTGAAGAGGGATGTAGTAGAGTTTGTGGTTAATTGTTTTGATTGTCAGTGAGTGAAGGCAAAGGGTAAACATCCAGGTGGACTGCTATAGTTGATCGCGATTCTAGAATGGAAGTGGGAGGTTATTTCCATGGATTTCCTCACAGGGTTTCCGAAGACAGTGAGACAACATGATTCTGTCATGGTTATTGTGGATAGGTTGACAAAGGTTGCACACTTCATTCCAATGAAGTCTACATTCTTAGCTAGTGATATGGCATAGGTATTCATCCAAGACATGGTCAGATTGCATGGTGTTCCAAAGAAGATCGTGTCATACAGGGATACAAATTTCACTTCCAAGTTTTCGAAGGAGTTATCTGCAGGTTTGGGCAGAGAGTTGACCTTCAGTATAGCTTATCATCCGTAGATAGATGGACAGACAAAGAGGGTCAACGGATATTGGAGGACATGTTGAGGATGTATGTGATGCATCAACACCAAAAGTGGGAAGAGTATCTTCCCTTAGTATAGTTCACATACAACAATGGTTATCAAGGGTCATTGAGGTTGAGTCATTTTGATGAATTGTATGGGCAGAGTTGTAACACTCCCATCAGTTGGAGTGATCCAGTTACAGGGTACTTATTTGATCAGATATGTTGGCAGACATGGAATAGGAAATGAAGGTGATTAAGAAGAATCTAAAGGCAGCAAAGGATAGGCAGAAAATTTATGCAGATCGGAAGAGGTTGTTCAAGGAGTTCTAGGTTGGGGAATAGGTGTATTTTTGCATCAAACCGAAAAATATCTCCTTGCGGATTGGATCTTGTGCCAAGATGGCACCACAATTTTGTGGACCCTTCAGTATCATTGAGAGGATTGGGTCAATAGCCTATCAAATTGCACTGCCTCCGACAATGAAAGTCCATGATGTTTTCCATGTATCTTTGCTTAAGAAGTATGTTAAAGATGTTGATCATGTGATTGACTATTTTGTATTACAAGTGGAACCAGATGGAGAATTCCAGTCGGAGCCTCACTATATATTTTAGTAAAAGGTGCTCATGCTATAAAACCTAGCAATTGAGCAAGTTAAAGTGCAATGGAAGAACTTTGGGCCTGATGGAGCTACATGGGAGATGGCGGATTGGATGAATTCCTCATGGTGTAGGTGGAGAAATTTGGTGGCATCCATGCTTGTTTGGCCTAGTGATCGGGTGGATATCATGGTAAAGCTTGTTATGATGTGTTCATTGTGTTGGTTTAGTGATCCAGGATGGATTATGGTAAAGCCTTGTTTCTATTGATGAGGGTGATGTATTTTAGCCTCGGTATGCTCTATTTGGTTCTTTTGGTTTGAGTCCCACATTCATCCTTGGAATGTGGCACGAAGGTGATTGGCTGAAAAGAGACTTGGTTCATCCAATCTATGATCGAGTGGAACGTGGTAGTCCCATCTCCGGTTGGTTTTTTTCATTCAATAATGAGAAATTCATTCCCTTGATTTTCATGTGCAAATGTACTGATGTATATGTGGATTTTATGGCTGATATGTTTATGGTATTTCTGTCCCTATTATGTTGGTTATATGTATGCCTTATGACCGTAGCTATGTAGGGATCTCAACGTGTTTTTGCTTGTAAATGAATGGATAATGTGTCTATGACCTAATACATGATAATACAGAAAATAACATGAGGGAACAATGGTTCATAGTGATTCTCAGATAAATATGAGATACCTACACTTAATTCTATTGTTTACACACGTAGGTTACATGTTGACGATATGTTTGACTAAATTCTTGGCATGGTTAGTAGGGTTCTAATTAAGGTCGTGTTCAAGTTATTTCTTTTGCATCATTGTTTCCCTATACTTTTACTAATTTTAAGCTATCACTCCATTCTGGATAGTGACCTAGGCTCTTGGCATGAAAAATTAGCTTAAATTTCGGGGTCATTGGCACAAAACTGGTAATTTTAGTCTCCAGTCACTGGCAAGCAAGCTTGTGAAAGCGAATTTGGGTTTCTAGATGCTTTCTTGTCCATAGCATGGGAGCGACTGAGGCCTAAGATGTCCAGAACATCTGTGGGACGCATGGACAAGCTGTCTGCGTGGTTGACTTGTCTCCTAAGGATTCTGAAGCTGATGTTGGATGGTCGTGTGTGATGTTTCCATAGATTCCACTTCCTTAAGGTCACATAAGAGGTCGAATCCAATCATGGTAACCTCTCATCTCATGTTTACCCCAGTTGGCTAGTTACTTGGGTAGATATGGGAGGAGGGTGCTACAATGTGGTCCTTTGATGCAACAAAATTTGAGGTGCCTTGCAAGGCATACTCTAGCCTTAGTCTATTAAAGGCCATCTTCTCAGTTCTAAAGAAATCCTGCTACACTGATCTTTAAATTCGAACCTCTGAGACCCAAATTTGAATTTCCTATTCTATTGTGAATCCTACTCTTGTACCATGTATAAATTAGACTGTAGATTTGAAACTGCTCATGAAATTTACTAAATCACAAGACTCGAAGCTACTCTACTGCTATGCGGAATTCAAATCATGATCTAGAACACAAATAATAGACACGCAAAAGGAAACATTACACATGCACAGAGATTTATCTAGGGAAAAGCAACTGCTCAAAACCCCTTCCTATCTGTATTGCATTAATCAAATAATAGAAATGAATACATATTATTGCTCAAGCCTAAGCACAACCTACAAGTGTATAGACTATCTCTCTACCTGACTGACTCTGGCCAACACTTAGATAATTTTCAAGCCCTCCAAGCTCCTATTTCCTTTAACTTTTCCTTCAGAAAATTCGCCCTTATTATTTAGGAAATTCCCTCAATTGGATTGCAAAAATCCTCTAAGCTCATCCTCTGGTTGCATGCACCACCTGTACACTTCAGAATAGTCTACAATTGATAATACATTGCCTTGGAATCTCCATCTCAACTGGTTAATTTGAATTCTCTAAATGCTTCAGCCATTTTGGGTTGATTTATTAGTTATTGGTTGAACACTGAGTGTGGTTGAAGTTACACTTCCACAACTTGACCTTCCACTAGTTCCTCCAACAGTTAGAACTAGTTTAACTGACCATAACTCAATTTAACTTAAATATATTTCTATAAGTAGCAACCAATCATACTAAACTTGTTAGGTCCCTATAATACTAGTGTCTTACCCCATTATTATTATCATTGTAGCCCTTATTGTTATTTTTGTGCCCATGTTGTCCCCATATTGTTATTATTGTGCCCCATAGAAGCTCATTATTGTTATTGTTGTGCCCTTACATTATTATTGTTATGTCGACTCTGATTATATTGTGACCCCTTAGACTCCTATTTATAGAAAGGAGGTTTTGTCATTTTAATCATCCAAGAATTTTTCATTTGTGTAACGTAAAGGAGGTTCCCCCCTTGAAGAGGATAATTTCGAAGTCGTTAATCTGTCTTTTCTATCTTTTTGTGAGTTGGTTGAATAACATTTGGTATTAGAGCTTTGGTTTCTAGGGTTTCGCTACTTCAAACAGGTCCTCATGGAATTTTCAATATAATTTTTTTTTCTACAATGCTTCAGAAGCTGTAAATAAATCCCATTTGAGACAAAATACTGATGAACGTCCTATCTGAATTTCAAATCTTGTATCACTATATTGTCAGAGATATGATCCACAGAAGTTAGGGTTTTTGCAAGCTTTCAAATTCCATATCAAACAGGTGACCTTGGGAAAATAGTCATAACTTTCTCTCTAAACATTGGATTCAAATTTAGTAAAAATTGAAAGAAAGAGAATGAACTTTGGTTTCTTAGGTATCATTTTCAGGTTCGAAGGTCAAAACAATGACATGTGATACTTCGTACAAGTTCGCTCTATTGAACCAGTCTATAATTAGGCCATTGTTGGAGATTGGGCATAATGCTTTCTTGGAGAATCCAATCTCAATAAATTTTGTGGGGTTGGAAAGAATACTCACATATCTACCACAATATGAAATTTCATAACTTAGAGATCCGCCATTACATAAATACAACATATTCAATATCGAGCTCCTACAAAGAAATAAAAAAGTATTTTATTTATTTATTTATTTTTATTTATTTTTTTATTTTTTATTTTTTACTTTTTTACTTTTTTTTACTTTTTTTTATTGTTATTATTATTTTTTTTAAGTTTGCATAAGTTTTGTTTGAAAAAATAATTTGAAGTGATTCAAAGGGAATAGTGAATCATAATACTCATTCATTTATGCCCGAAAGAAAGAAAATGGAAACACCTAGTAAGAAACCCAAAATTTATACTATGACGCATGAAGAAGAAGAAGAAATGCAACATGATATATCAAAATTACGAGACCAAGTGCAACAATTTTCACTCTCACAAAGAGTAACCAAAAATTAAATGGAAGCTAAGATGGATGGTTTGAAGAATAGATTAAAATCATACATGGAAGGATTGAAGAATGGCATGAAAGCTAATATGGATGGCATTAAAGCTAATATGGTTGACATGAAATATAATATGGAAGATTTTAAGAATGGTTTAAAAGCAAACATGGAAGGTTTCAAGGTGCTACAAGAAATGCTTCCAAATTGCGAAAAGGTATTAGATGAAACTCATGATGAGAAAAAAAGAAATGTTAATGATGATTTTATAGACTCTAACATTAGATCGAAGATCGACCATGTTCCAAAGATCGATATGAAGAAGTTTGATGGAAAGGATCCCGTAGCATGGATACTACAGATTAAGCAACATTTCGATCTCCATAATGTGAAAAACACACAAAAGGTATGCATTGCAACTTTAAATTTGGAACCCAATCAGTTTGTATGGTATCGATGGCTTTGCTCTCATAAAAAAAATTCACTTGGTCAATTTTTACAGAGGAAACGATGGCACATTATGAGGATACAAAGAGAAACACCTTCTTTAGTCAATTGGTAAATCTCAAACAAAATAGTTCAATGGTAGAGCACATTAAGGACTTCCAAAAATTGAATATAAGGGTAAATAATATTCTAGAGGAGCATAGGATTGATGTGTTCATAGGGACCTTAAAGGATAACATCCAACATGAGGTTCGCCTTTGGGAACCTAATTCATTGGAAAAGGCATTCAGGTTGGCAAGAAAAATTGAAATCAAAATTATGGCAACAAGGAAGCGTACAACTCACAACTATAAATATGGAAGTGTTGTTTCCCCTAGCCTTCAACAACCTACAAGGTTGACACCACAACAATTGAAAGAAAAAAGAGCAAAAGGGCTTTGTTATTGTTGTGATAGAAAATACACTAAAGGTCATAAGTGTGCTGAGAAGAAATTATTTTACATAGATTGTGAAGAGGAGGAAGAAAAGGAACAAGAAACGTCAAAATAAAAGGATATACACTAGGAACCAACCCTAGAGAAAGAAGAAATGAATCCAACCATATCTTGTAATGAATTGGCAGGAATTACCACTCGTCAAACTCTCAAGATAGAAGGGCATATCAAGAAGAAAAATGTAATAGTGTTTATTGATTCGGGTAGACCCATAATTTTATTCATTGTAAGATAGAAAAGGAATTGAATTTCTTCCTATATCCAGCACTAGAGTGTCAAGTGATGGTTGCAAATGGAGGAACCGTAAATTGCTCTAGAAAGTGCCATAATATTAATTTATCCCTAGGAGAATATGCATTGAATAGTCCAATGCTTTCCATTCCAATGGGTGGTGTTGATGTTGTACTAGGAGTTCTATGGCTACAATCTTTAGGTACAATAGATTTTAATTTTCAAGAACTTTTCTTGAATTTTTTTTGGGAAGGAAAGGAAGTTGAATTAAGGAGTATCTTAGGGAATCAAAGAAAGATAATTAGCTTTAACAACATGACAAATCTTCTAAAGAAAGAACAAACAGGGCCTAATTGCACAATTATGTACACTAGAGGTTCCCACTTCGAAATCATATATTTCTCCAGATCTCCAAAAAGTCTTGGACAACCATTCCAAGGTATTAGAGACTCCCAAAGGCCTCCCACCTATTCGTGATCATGACCATGTTATTCATTTGATTCTAGGAAGTGTTCCTCCAAACATAAGGCCTTACAGATATCCCTATGCCCAAAGGAGTGTAATTGAATGTATGGTAGCATAAATGCTAGAGGCTGGTATAATTCAACCTAGTCAAAGTTGTTTCTCTGCTCCAGTAGTATTGGTGCACAAGAAGGATGGATCATGGCGCATGTGTCCGGATTATAGGGAGCTCGACAAGCTCACTATTAAAGATAAATTTCCCATTCTAGTCATTGATGAACTATTGGATGAATTACATGGAGAAATTTACTTCACGAGGCTGGATCTTCGTTCAGGATATCATCAAATCAGAATGAAGACTGAAGACATTCTGAAAACATCATTTAGAACTCATGAGGGTCATTATGAATTATTGGTCATGCCTTTTGGCCTTACCAATGCACCTTCTACTTTTCAAGGTTTAATGAATTCCATTTTCAAACCCTTCCTTAGAAAATTTGTGTTAGTATTTTTTGATGATATACTAATCTATAGCAAGTCTTGGAAGGATCATGTTCAACATGTTGAC
>APFE030580216.1:0-48152 GCA_000404065.3 Pinus taeda
CTCCTTGGTCCCCCTCTTGTCTATTTTCATAAAGGAAAACGAAAGTAGACTTTACTTGTTTGTTTCTAAGATAGCTACCAGTCTTAGTGGGAATAACAGCATCCGAGTGGACACTATTCCCGGCAACACTTTGTAACTTTACGTTGAGTCTCTTCTAACACATGTGGGTTTTTTCTAAGTAAATTTATGATATATTTTATAAGAAATAGATGGATGGTGGGTTGCTAACACTGGTTCCAATCCAAGAGTTATGGAATTGAGTAATACAAACAAATAGGGCTTGAAGTTATTTAGAGAAGACAAAGTCAAGCCATATGCTAATGTGTGATGACTAATCCAACTAGATTCTTTAGGTTAGGTGAGAGTAATACGACAACCGTTATGGAAAATGCACCATCAATACTATGAATTTGTTACCAAAAGATAAGATGCACATTGCAAAGAAATAATAATGAAGGAAAACTGTAACATGAGATTATATGCAAACATGACGAGGTGGATAGCCTTCTAATGAATGAATGAATGAATGAATGAATGATCCAATCAGATTTCACATTATTACATACAACCTCATAAGGTCAACAACCATAACATGTGTCATATCAAATCAGACTGACATTATAGAAACAAATTACCCAATATTATAGATTACAAGGGCTAAGGAAGGTTAACAACCTCATATTTAGTCCCTTCTCATGCGCAAAGATTTGCCTTCTAGAGACTATCCTAGGAACAAGGTATAATAGCTACTAAAACATAACAATCAAATTACTCAAGGGAGAATAGGTCAATGAAGAGAGCCTCACATATACTTGGTTGTACCTTTGCCTCCACCTAATTAGGTGGAGAACTCATTTCCCTGTCGATATAACCATGAATAATAATGGACAGTGAAATTCCTTAAATATATTCAGCTCCATTTATTTTACAATACAATATCATATAGTGGATTCTAGGTCCAAAAATATCTCAATAAGACAACGGTAAGATATTTCTAGATCCATGCTTCTCTTCAGGAGAAATACTAGGATAATACATCACGACTTTATCTAAGTTAAATTCTCAACGTCAAGCAACAATGATGAAGGGGATGTGACATGTATCTTTCTCAACCATAACACATTCTTAAATGAAGTAGCTTTGACCAAGCAAGTAAACACCTCTTGCCACTTTTCTCTTCTCCTTTGGCACACCTTTCAAAGATAATATCAAAACATGCAATGTGTAGCCTATGCATAAAGTGTTATCTCCCACTCTCCCCAAATAACCAAAATACTTTAGCAATAAAGGTGGGTCCTCTCAAAAAGTTCGTCGAAAGTTTGTGAGGGTTTTAAAATGACATATTTGCAATTATCATTAATCCCTCATCATTTGTGGAATTTCTATTATGAATCCATTTTTGTAATTCCACAACCATTTTGAATCTAATGGATATGATCGGGTAACAATTTGGATATGAATAGTTATGCTCATGAACTAGGATGCCCCTCTTGTAAATCTATCAAACTCAAAGTAGATTGTATATGTAAGTGTTGAAGTTTGTAGTTGGGGAAGGTACGTTTGTAGAGGCCTAGGTGTCTCGGCATGCAAAAGTTGTGTAATATACCCTTAACCTTGGCAATTACTTTAGTGAATAAAGTAATACCATATTATACTATAAAGTGAGTTAGTCTAATGAAATGCAATTTTTTTACGTTAGTGAATTAGATGAATCTCAACTGTCGGCCCCAAGTGAGATGAGATATAATCTTAATCATCAATCACTTTGGAGATTAGGGTTGTGGATTTAGTTATAACTCAAAACTTATAAAAGAAAAGCTAGGCCAAAGTAGACACACAAGCCACAATGAGAGTGAGATATCAGTGGTTGGGTGGAGAAGGACTTTCATTCAAGTTTTTTGGGTTTGAGGAAGTGCAAGGAGCAACAAGGGAGATCTAGGTCAACCAGGAGATAGATCGAAGGAGATATCTAGGGTTTTGATAAGTTAGATCATATCCTGGGTACTAGTATTTATATAATTTCCTAAATGGGCCATTTTCCTAGTGAGGGAGCCCAAGTAGGTTTTGAAGTCATTTTTAATGAAGATCTATTAATTGGGAAAAAATTGACCGTGTTTATGTGATTTAGATTGGTTATTTAATTTGCTTTTGCTAAATATTATTGTTCATGTTAAGATCCTAGTAATGCTTTTATTTAGTAGATCCGAGTTATTTTGAGAGCTACAACTTTAAGGATTTGATATCACAATCACTCAACGTTAGGTTTTTATAGGCATTGAGAGGCTAGTTTTGGGCCAACGACTATATGAGGCAAATTTTGTTTGTAGGTTTAGAAATGGTCTATACGATGTTTCGACACATGAACTACTTAAAATTAATTTTCTTTGTACAAAGGGCTAAGAAGTAGTCTGAGTTAAATATTAAGAAAAATATATATAAAAAAGGGGTGTGTGATTAGAAGCTATGATAGTTGTCAAAAACAATCACAAGCCGTGTGGGGGATGTGGTCAATAGGCTAGCCGATTGTTCTAATTGACATCCACCAGCTAAATTGTTGTCATTGACAACCATCGAACAATTGTGGGCACAATGTACAAGTTGAGGTCAACATGAAGGATCTTTGAAGCAGTTGCTAGTGGGTCAGGCTGAGTGTTGTTGCACCACATTGAACCCACAACCAAACAATCGTCGAGAAACAACAATGCAAACAAGGTTAATTGCTAGAAAATGCGAAGGAGACAAGCCATGGGGTAAAGGAACAATTGACAACTCTAATAGGTTGTGCGAGGATAATAGTCCTTGGAAACCATAACCACCAAACATTGGGATCACAAACCCTATTTGCCATCCACTGTAGTGCGAGAGTTTGAGGGAAGATGGAGCCAACAGGGATAGTCACAAACACTTGTTTGGGCCATCGTCAACAGTTCATAGGGATTTGAGCAAGGCGTGTTGGGGCTACATAAGGGAAACCAATAGGGTTATGCCATTAGTTGGTTGCAATAGAGATGCAAAGCACGAGTTAGGAATATCATTGATAGTTCGTTGGGACGTGAGTAGGGGGTGTTGGGGTTGCAGGAGGGAAGCAAGTAGGGTTGTGCCATCAGCCAATTGCTGCAAAGAGTCATTGTTGAGCACCATCCGCAATCTAGTATGGAGTGCACTCGATAGGATTGGTGGAGGACATGTGTAGTACGAGCGTCACTTAGTTTTTAAAAAGGAGATAAGCCACCAAGAGACAATCCGAAGAGATAAAAAACAAACAATAGTGCAACTAACATGATTGATAAAGGTAATCTTCAGAGGGAGAGAGGGAGACCATACTAGTTGGAGTATTGGCAACAAATTATTTCGTGGGAGTTCAAAGGATTGAAACACAAGTCCATAAGGGAGATCCTAACAAGGAATTATTCTTGTGGGATTAGATCAAAAATGGAAATGACCAGTCTTAAATTTGAGGATCCATTGGATGGAGCCTCAAATTTCTTGGCTTGGAAGGCAAGGGTTATCTTGCCGTGGAAGGAGAATGACTTTTGGGAAATTATAGATAAGGGGATCCAATCGCCAACAGATCCGACATAGTAGGCGGGCCACAAAAATGAGGACATTATAGATTTGTGTTTCATCATGGATTTTATGAAGCATCACTTGATTCCTCACTTGGAAAAAAAAAAAGATAAACAAGGATATGTACAAAGCTTTACTGGATTTGTTCCAAAGCAACAAAATAAACATGAATATTATCTTAAGAAATAGGCTTAGATCCATTTAGATGTCAAAATATGATAATTTTACTAATTACTTCATGGGATCAACTTGCAGCGATTTGGGAGATGGTAGAAGAGAGAGCTCATGGATGTGACACTAAATGACCTTCCCTAGTTATTAGAAGCATTTTTAAAACAATCTACAATTGGGTGAACCTTCCGAATTTGGAGAGGCTTTGGGATGACAATATCCAAGAAGAGAGTTGGGAGGAATCTAAGGTTGAAAACGAGAATATGAAGAGGAGAATATGGCCTTGGATGGTATCACCAAGAATGGAAAAGGAAAAGGTTTTAAAGGTAGTAGTGAGGGGGGAACCTCCTAGCCATGGAAGAAGAAGGACTTGAGTAAGATCAAGTGCTTTGGTTGCCATAATAGAGGGCATGATGCATCACAGTTCTTGAAGAGGAAGAAGGGGTAGGGCAAGTAATAGTAGGCAACAACTTCAATAGAGTTTCAACTTGATGAGTTTGCGGTGAATTTCGAGAAGGAATTCTCATTTGACTCTTATCTATCTACCAACACCAATACTAGGAGTTCTTGGTGTCTAGATAGTGGTGCATCATGCCATATTACAAAGGTACGATAGTTATTTAGCAGTATGATGGACATTGACTCATATTTACATGTAGAGCTTGGTAATGATGCCAAGCGTCCAATGAAGGGGGTTGGAACTATAAAGTTTCAACTAGAGTTAGGAGGGATGTTGGAAGCCAAGGTTGTGTTATTCATACTAGGGATTAAAAAAGAATTTTCTCTTAGTATAAATCATGGAGGACAAAGGATTTAAGGTCATATTTAGGAATAAGAAAGTGTTTATTCATCTAGAGAAGTCTATCCCATAAAAAACAATGGCCATTGGAGTTAAAGAGAGAAGTTTACACAAGTTGATGGGTAAACCTATTTAGACATTGATGGATGCTTAGGAGCATGTGGAGGCTCCTAAGAGCACATTCAGGGAGAGTAGTCCTCCGAAGAAGGACATTGTGATAGGATTACAAGGACAACAAGTTTCAGGTGGATCTTTTGGAAGTACTTCCCTCACTAAGAGAGAATGTTGATGTTTGTAGCTCAAGCAAGCTAGTGTGAATGGATGTTTCTAGCCCTCAGTGTAAGGCTAGTGTGAATGGATTTTTCATTCATGTGTAATCTAACATTTGACTAAGGGTATCCTTACTTGTAGAATATTGTGTTTGAGCGATACTTTCCTTGGGGAAATTTCTTGGTCAAATTCCTGAATTAACACAGGCAAAACCCAGAACATCATTCTGAAGCATTAAGGAAAAATCCACTTTGAAAACTGATCAAACTTAGACTAGTTCGGGCCCAAACTATTTGGGGTGCCAAACAATCAGGGGTGTCGAATTGTTCAGGGATCAAGGGGTTCCAAGAGGATTTGAAAATGGCTTTAGCGTTGTAGCCCGAACTCTTGAATTTTCATTATAACATGATTAGGTATACCTGGTGGGGCCCAAGTGAAGTGGTGATGTGGCAAGTGCCACATAGGCATGACAAATTACACCTAGTAGAGCACGATGACATGGAAAACCTAGGTGATGTGGATGGTTTCATGTGGGCATCATGTGGGGGCCACATGGGTGTCGTATGGAAATACCTTGTTGACGCAGCAAGGGTTTATTGGCCAAATTTTAAATGGTCATAACTTCTGTTCTGGGAGTCATATTTCGATAAAATTTATATTGCTGGAAAACTCTTGACAAGGTGGCATGATGGTGGTGTTTATTCTATTTTTTAATGAAGTTGATGTTGAAAAGTAGAGAGTGAAGGTATTCTTTTACTTGTGACTTATTCAAAGATACCACAACAAGTTCTTCTTTAGCATACTCAAGTTCCTAAAAATTAATACGAGTGATGAAGCAGTTTGACTTATGTGTGGGAGTGGAAGGCTCAGTTTGGTGTCTTCTAATGAGAGTAATATTTGGAAAATGACAAATGAGTGAGTCTCAAGTTCTAAATTGAGGCACGACAAGTTACATGAGTTACATGAGTTAGTTAGACTCAGTTAACTCATCAATCATTAGTTTGAGTTCTTGTTAAACACACATGGAATGGACGAGATATATGAATGATAAGAAGTGAGTTGCATTTCTATTAACAATGATATACATTTATATACATTCTTATGACCTTTGGTTTTGTATTTGAAGGTCTCTTGGACTTCCTTTGACTGTTTACATTCCACACCATAATCGTTAGCGGATTAGGTGTCCAATATTCCTTGCCTTAATTCGAATGCATATATATGAGTCCAAGAAGAGAGCTATAATAAAAAATAAAATAATGCATGACAACAATAGACTGAATGTGCTCTCTCAAATGAAGGTATAAGGTTGGAGAACTCAAGGCCGCAATTGGTGATGGTTTAAGGATGAACACCAACACTGGAACGCTTAGTGTGGTTCCTAGAACTCTTCCAAATTTGGAAAGAATTTGAGGTCTTCTGTTAGAGGAAGTGCTCCCTATTATTTTGAAAAGGGATACCATTTGGGTCTTAAACTGGAACACTTAGTGTTGTTCTCAAAACTCTTCCAAATTTGGGAAGAAGTTGAAGTCTTTTGCTAGAGGAAGTGCTCCTTAATGATTTGAAGAGGGAGACCATCAACCTGGAACAAAGGAGGTCTTTAACCTATGGTGGTAAGGAAGGCCACTGACCAAAGGCGTGCTTAGGGGCTTCTCTGTCTCTGGCTACAAATCTGAATCTAGGTGTGTCTGTCTCTGGATGTAGGCTCAAGCATCAGGTTTAGGTTGTGGCTCAAGCTCACTTGATTTATCTTTGAAACTTGTAGATGGACATCAATACCCCCCCATTAGATACAAGGTGAGAAGATGGAAAAAGATCATCTGCAAGACTTTTTTTTAGAGAAATTCAAACATATGACTGAAATATCTTCTTGGTTGTTGAAGCCCATTGCCAAGAAGTGATCCATCCAAGGTGAATCTTTGTTCTTGCAAGAGGTTTGTTTTTGAAGCATTTGTTTGAATGATGAATGTGCTAACCACAATGCTCACACGGATGAATATCAAAACAATGATCTTTCATATGGCCAACTCAATTACAATGTTGGCATTTTATAATATGTTGTGAATGTGGAGGAGCATAAACAAGTGACGGTTTGTCTTGAAGAAATCTCACACTCTAAAATTTGATGGGCTTGGAATAGTCCGGAATATGAAGGGACACCTCCTTGTCATATCTAATACCGGTTATGTGCTTGTTACTGACAAGCTCTTCCCAAGATTTGATGATGGGCCATGGAAGTGGAACTTGAACTTCTACATCTGCATGCAAATTTTCTGTTGAAATGGGGATTGAATTTGAATCAACCTCAACCTTACTAATTTCATGGCTTGTTGGTTGTTGATGGGTGTCTATTTCAACCTCAAAAAGGGATTTATTTATTTATTTTATTTTATTTTATTTTTAATTTTTGAAAAAAAAAGAAGTCCAGAATGTCAACTCTTTTGTTGTAATTCATCTTGTTGTAGTTGTGATTCAATCTACAAAAAATCAATTTTCTCTTGTGCATTTTATAGACAAATTTGAATGTTTGAAAGAGACGCTTTCATCAACATTAGATTGTATCAAAGTTTCCAGGATCTCTAATACTTTATAAACTTTGGCCATTTTCGAGACTTCAACACACAGACTTAATGCTCCAACCTAATGCATTTCACATGGTGGTTGAACGTAGGTTCCAATATTCAATATATATCAACATTCAATAATAACCAGCTATACCTCAACCAACATTCAATATATAAATCTTAAGCAATTTCAACGCACTCAGAGCCGCATTCATCGTAGTTTAACACACATATAATTTCACATATTAGAACTCATTCAACCCATTATATATCAACACATATTTATCTCAAATTTAAAACAAAGAGATGTGCATATTACATTTCGCTCGTAAATTCAACACACCAAATATATGATATATATATGTTTCACCAATAATATTGTACGCCCCTCACATATGATACAAAGTCTTCAAAATATATCAATGCATACCATAGATTTCAATGTACAACATTTATCAATGCTTTCCAGAGCCTTTCAATTTTATATATATATATGGGTCAATGAACATATCTCACTTCATGGTATGCATTTACAACCTAAACCATCACTCAAGCATAATACGCCATCGTTCATGATTTTAAAAAAACTATTCAACGCATAAAGCGCTAGAGCATACCATACCAAAACGAGCAATGCACACCATAATGTATCACTGCAATCGAACATAGGTCATATATACCACGACCTCGATGTATATACCACAACCTTCAACTAAAAATATCTAATGCAATCCTTCTCAATGCACAAGTCACGACCTTCGTGGAAAAAATATATATAATTCAATGCACAGTTCAAAATTTTCAACGCACCATTTAAGCATTCAACGTACCAAGCCCACTCAGGTCATGACCATAATCAACCCAGAGGAGCACAAACAACATAGTTAATCAATGGACTGGACGCACAAGAAACAAGGTACAAAACCAATGTTGTCAGGAAAAAGTATGTGTTATATCGATCATTGTTACGGAATATTGCAGGTTCAGAGGACCATTATGCGTATTGTAGGTTAAAAATTGTATGAAAAAGCACTTCCACTGGCCCAACACGCTCACTACATTGGATTGTGTTTTACCAACCACTACAACATAACTCACGACCACAAAGTGCATATATAAAAGTTTCACCTGTATATATTAAACAATTCTCAAATTGCACCAATGCATGAAATGATTCAGACTCATGCTTTTCCAATACATCACAGAGGAGCATATATATAAAGGTTTCAAAACATATATTAAACAACTCTCAAACTAATGTAATGTTTTCAAACTAAAACTAGACAGCGTATATGAGAGAGCATCAATCAAGATGATTTTAATTCACCTCACGCTAAAACACCCCATCCTACTGCTTTCAAACTGCATGTACTTATGAACAAAGGTCCAAATTTTCAAACTAAAACTAGAGGGCATAAGCGAGATCAAGATTCTCTCTTGAAGAATCAACTTTTCATCAAACTGTGATGATAACCTTCTGCCACCTTTTCTGTTCAAACAGTTTCTCTGAGTTGGCATTGCTTTCCATTCTTCATTGTACTCCTGTAGTACTGCACAGAAAACAAAGATTGGCTTACCATATAACAATGCAGAATAAAAAATCACTAATTTCTTTTACAATACAATCCCTTACCTATTCAAGCAGAAACTTGCAGGAACTAAAGTACATATGTAGTTATACTTATAACCAGCCATAAAAATCAAATTAGAATCATTACCATAAATTAACATCTAATCCTTCTTATGGACTGCAAGGCTATTTGACACATTATCATGTTTTAATGATTCATTTGGTACAAACTACTTCCTCATTGCATCTGATAGTTTGAGGAAATACACTTTTTAGAAGAGTATGCTATTTAATTGAATAAAAGGCTAAAGCTAGTCAATTTTATAACCAAGTCGTTTTGTAGATTACTTCAGGAATCTGATGCTCAGTGGGAAAGCATAGTAAGGTTAAAATAGTTAAAAAGGAAGAACCCGACAGAAATGATCAAGCTCAGAGATATACCGAAAAGGTTACCAATCTGGAATAGCATATCCAAAAATGTAAAACCATATCTGACCTTGTTTTCAGGGAGGTTAAATCAGGAACCAATGTATTATTCTGGGAGATCCATGGAATGGCCACAAACCATTCAAAGAAGAGGAGAATGAAAGGATGTCAGAAATAAGATAAAGGAGAAAGAATGAAAAAAAACAGTGACTACTAGGAAGAAAATGAAGACCCATCCAAGTCATTGCAAACCTGGAAAATGATCTCTAATTAATCCATTGAGATTGATAAGGAAAGAAATTCTACAGTGGAAGCAATTCTGTCCCTAAGAAGATTTCTCAAGAGGAAAGGAGAGTAGAGTTTTGGCTGGAACAAAGATGCAAATGGTAGTTACGGTGTCAAAGAAGGCAACATGGTGTGCTTTGTAGAGAAAAAGGATTTAGTCCAACATAAAATCTGGAGAAAGGTACGGAATCCAATGATATAGCAAAATCTGGAGAAAGGTATGGAATCCAATGATACTTTTCCTCCTTAGAAATTCAGAGGCAATATTGGTCCTTCGAGGTGCAATGTATGATTGGAGGCAGAAGAAAGTAGCAGTCCCCTGCACAAGAGTGCCTTTGCATCTAAGGTATGGTTTTTATGGAGAACTTGGACAAAGCAGCCCATTCTAATGGTGAATACAATGCAGGAATTGTTGGGGTGTAATCTATGGAAAGCAAGGAATCTTATGATTTTTATGAGCAAAAGATTATCCCCTGCATAGGTGTGGTTTCAGATCAAAAAAGCACAAAAAGAGTCAGCGAAGGTAACAAATGAATAGAAATAATCTCATCCCAATCAGAAGAAATAAACTTGATCGAAGAGATGAAGACACAGATGGTCTGGGGAAATGGCACTAATATGAAAGCTGAAACCATTGCACTTTGGGGTTTATTATGGTTCACCAGTTTCTTGGATATACCAAGCTTGCAGATCTTTGGAGACTCACAAGCACTAATCAATCATATGCTGGGTTTATCCTCTATCTCCTATCCTCACTTACAGGGTCGGCTCAGAAACATTGAATATCTTAACAGATCCTTTCAACATAGATCTTTCCACCATATTCATTGGGATCCGGTTGGATGCATGCATATCATTTTGAGGATGGCAAATTACTCTATGGATGTCGGGACTATGACCCTCCCAGGATGATGTCTACTGATTGAACTCACACAGTCGAGTCCCTGGCAGCCCAATGCTGTCCTTATGTTTTTGTTCTTCATGGTTTTTTACTCCCGTTTATGATGCTGATTTATGGATACTATTTTTGGCTTACTGTTATAGGCCGATGGTAATTGTGTACTTATTTTAGGTTCGGCCACGGTGGCTCTCTTCACCCTTGCCTGTTCTTGTTTTCTGGCAGCATATAGTCTTCCACCCTGGCCTGTTCTTGTTTACTGGCAGCATATAGTCTTCTTATGGTGGACTGTTTTGATGAAAATATTTCACTATAATGTATTGGTTTTTTATATAATTAATAACAACCAGCGTTTTTATCCTTCTGAAAAAAAAAGACGCAGATGGTGACCTCAAAAATCCTGCTGAGTCTGGGTAGTGCAAGGTTAACTACGATGGGGCATAGAAAGGAAGCCTGGATATAGCAGGGGCAGTGGGCATAATCAGAGACTACCAAGGTAAAATCAAGCTGGTGCTCTACAGAGACTTAGGAGAATGAACAAACAATATGGCAGAGAACAAGGGGTTATTTCGGGATTGACAAAAGAAGAGAGAATTGGGTCCAGTAAAATCAATATTGAAGGAGATTCCAAACTCTTTATAGATTTTCTCAATAAGAAGGCTGTTAACAGTTGTGGGAACTAATGAAGCAGTAATTCAACGAAGTCCGATTTCAGCATTTGAAAAGGAAGGCCAATCAGTTGTTAGGTTGAATGGCTAATCATACAATCTTGTAGAAAAAGAAGGGATCTTATTGAAACTAGGTAATGAGCAATCTTGTTGAGAAAAAAGGGATCCTCTTGAAACTAAGTGATGAGCAATCTTGTTGAAATGGCACAGGAGATTGCACGTAAGCAGACCTATGAAGACGCCCTCAAATCAGTCTCAGGAGGATCAGTAAAGGAGCACTCACTCTTAAAAAGACGAGGCCCCGAGACAAATCAGCAGTAGTATACAGCAGTCGTAATCAAATATTTCACAGCGAGAGATTGTTATGTAGTCCCAAACTCAGAGCGTAGCTCATACGTCCTCTGCGTTGCAGTCGATGAAATATCATCACCACTTCGTAAAATTTCGAGAAGAATACGAAAAATCGAATAATCTATGCCGTAGCGTCACCTCTGGCTAATGAAATTATCCATTTCATCACATCACATCATGTGCTGCAACAATAGGGTATGGACTCTCTCAACACGGGCCCAATCACATGCTTGAAAAGTAGGCTTAGATATTAATACCATATAATATTATTGTAGGTGAGATATTTTGTATAAAGGAGATGCATTTTGGAAAAGATATTCTAAAAATGAAAATGCATGTGGAAGCTCTCTAGCTCAAATAGGGAGGGAACCACGCACCCTGAGTTTTAGATTGAAAAGTGGGTCTTAGCATGAAGAGAACCAAACCTCTAACTTCTATTTGGATTTAGATTGAAAAGTGGATCTTAACATGAACTAAGGCTTATGAATTTGACCCTAAATAGGTATTATTAATGGAAATTTCCAAAAAAAAATGGTTGGAAAAGTAGAAGTTTGATGGGGTTCCGGGATATATTAAATATTATAGTCTTAGTTTTATTATGTATTATTTATGATTACAAAAAAATTACAAATTAATCAAGTTTTTTTGAAATTTTTTGGGAAAGGAGGCTAAAAGGGTCACATCTATGTAAATAGGAATATTTTATGAGGCATGCCTCTAACTCATCAATGTATATCCCAAATAAGTTTAATAAGAGGGCACAACTTTTTTTACACAATTGGTGCTCCTAATGAAGTCAGAGAGTCCATGGAAAGTGTGAAGCTAAGATATAACTATCTCATAAAGTCTCATGCTAACAACTATGAGAGACTCAAATATTCTAATAGCATTTTGTGTGGAACAATGAGTTCCTTGGGACAGAGTCAAAAGTTTCCCAAAAATCTAGAGAGCAATAGAAAGCTTTTGATTAAATCATAAGCACTTAATTCGACCTTGACCCTATCTCCTGGTCATAGTGACCATGCTTATGGCATTTGAAGCACTCAACTTTAGGCATGTTTTTTCTATGCCTTCTCTTGGAGTCTTTGAATTCAGGAGAAGAATTTCTTGGATTAGATGGTCTCCTTCTATCTTTCCTCTTCTTGGCTTGAGCAACCAATGCAGATGGCTCTCCTTCCTCATTCTTTTGAATCCCCCCCCTAGAAATCATCCTAGTTTCTTCTTGAGTACATTTACCAATGCGCTCATCAAAAGTCAGGAACTTAGTAATTATGAAGGTTTCCCAAATAAGAGGAAGATCTTGAAGAGTGACCAACACCAACTCTATGCCAGATATGGGCTCACCAGTAGTTTGCAATTGATCTCTTAGTTGGGATACCCACATGACATAAGACCGCACAAATTCCCCCTTGTTCATCTTCAATTCCTTGAGTTTATTCAAGGAGAGGATATGATTCAAGTTGTTGACCTCATACATCCCAACCAACTTATCATAGATGTACTTACACTTCTTCAAATTTCCAAAATAAAAAGCCAATGATCTTACAAGGAGTCAATAAGATTTTTTTTAGATTTGATCTCACCTTTCTTGTACTTAGACTTGGTAGCAGCATGGGCATTCTTTGGAGGCTTAGGAACTTTTCCTTCCACATATTCTAGGACATCATTTTCATCTAATATCACTTCCAACCTAATCTTCCAAGCAACAAAATTTGATGAGTCGCCCACCTTCTTAGAATCCTTGAAGTAAGAGGTTGACATCTTGACCAAGTCAAATAGGTTCCTTCAACTTCTTCCAAAGATGTTTTCTTTAGTCTCTTGTCTCTTTGGGCTTGTCTTCACCTTAGCTCTAATACCATGTTAATTTTCCACTATTCTATGTTGTTACAGTCACTTTAGCCCAATTCTTTTCTTCAATTAGCAATCACTTTCAATTCAATTTGATCTTCTAATATCAAATAGCAATTTTAGATAGAATAGTAATTGCAATTAACAATAGAAGATAATCAAGAACAATAAGTGACATAGGATTTGGTTAAAGACTAGGGAAAAACCCACAAGGGGGAAACCCTTTCAAATTCTTCTTCTTATTAGATTGTCATAAAATGTTTAGAAGATAGATTACAATAATCCAATTCATCAACAAAAGAGTCAAAGTCAATTATTTGACTATCCAAGAGATCTACAATCCAATATCTAATAGACAAGCCTCAAAGTAAAATCTAGTCAACGAGTCAATGTTTACAATTCTACTCAAAGTCAACGACATTAATAGTAGTCCCAAAAACTCAACGGCCAACAATCAACTTGCCTTTAAAGGAGCTCGGCCAACTGTCCAAAAAATTTCCCTTGAATTCTATTCAAAAATGCAATCAAAATAGTCCCAAAATAGCCCTTCAAAATTGATCAAAGTCAAAGTCAAAATCTGCAAAAACCCTAATAGTAAAATTGCAATCAACCAAGGTTAAAGTGCCCAGATTCGTCCTCCCTGCCAAATAATTCGACCTCCAAAACAAATCCAAAATTTGAATTCAAATAAAGTCAAAATGCTCCCAAACACCAAAAAGTCAATTTTGGTCAAAGACATATTTTTGCCCCCTCTAAAATTTTCTATCTCCTACTCACACATGTGAAAGAAGACCTGCAATTTCAAACTTGTACGAACCTCCAAGAGAAGAAGAAGAAGAAGTGTTTGATGTTTGTTGACTTGACTTGTATTTATATGTGATTTTTGAGACCCAATTTGTCCTTTAGGTCGACTTGTACTTTTGTGCACATGTGGGTTTTCACATTAAAAAAATAGTCTTCCTTGACCAAATTAAATTCTTCAAAGGGAAAATAGGGTCTTCTATGGATGAGGAAGGTTGTCCAAAGGAGTGAATTTTTCCTTGAGCTTCCAAATCAACAGAAGGGAGGTTAGTGACCATGAGGTCCATTAGCCATTGTTTCATACAAAGTGATCACATTCAATGTTTTAGGTATCTAAGTAAGGATTGTGGGTTGAAATCCGATTATGGATAATGAGGGTTGGAAGTTGTACTTATTTCCTCATTTCACCTTGGTAGTCATCCTTTTTGTAGAAATTCCCACTGTAGATCAACAGATTATGTAATATACTAAACAAAATACAAGATCTACTTCTACAACAAACTTTGCGGAAGCTTAATCGAATATGAGCAAGATCAATTAGAACACATATAACTGAGAATGAGAAATCAATCACACATAACGCACATAACACAGAAGAAATAACCTGGGGAAAGCCTCAGCCTAAAACCCCAATCTTCGTATTATCATACAAGTGGAAATATGTTCATGTTACAAAAAGAATTAGCTCACAAGCTATCCTGCTCTCTTTGCAATCAAACAATACAACTCATAGACTGAATAGACACTAGATATGCCTTCCCTCAACCCTCCAAGCCTCTTATTTCCTTGCACAGTTTTTCTTGGGGTCCAATGATGTCACATGTGTGAATTGGCCTCATCACACTCACTAAACTGAAGTAACTGCGCAATCTCCAAGGAATGAATTCCTTCTGCATGCATGAGTTATTTATGAGAGAATATTCAATTATCTGAAGTGTAGTAGTTACATGCATGCATGCATTAACTAACCAAACTCACAATTAATTCAACAAACTATTTGAATTAATCTGACTAGACTTGACTCAGTTAGTTGAGCCAACTAATTACAACTCAATATTACAACTCATTCTTATCTCTTTAACTGATGGATAAATTCCTCAATCAATGCATGTCCCCACATAGACTTCATGTCTGATTTTCTACATTTAATTAACTCAAGATGAACTAATTAATTATTTTATAAACAACTGCTAATATCAAATTCGAATTTTTGCTTCTCTATTTTAGTTCAGGGACTAACTAAAATAGGAAGATATCCCAAAATGCTATTTATAGCAGTACTAAATTTAACACTTCTATATTTAGCATTTCTTGTTGCTATTATCAACATTCCCTCTCAACAAGAAAGGGATTATTAGTAACCCCAATCTTGTTTCTATGGAACTCGAACTTGCATTTTGACAATGCCTTTGTCAAAATATCTACATCCTGTTCCTTGGTCGAAACATACAACAACAACATGATCCTCTTGACCACACAGTCTTGAAGATGGTGATACCGGATATCAATGTGCTTGGACCTGTCATGAAAAATTGGATTCTTAGAGAGTTTGATACAACTCTGATTATTGCGGTAGATCACGGTTGGATCCATCCTCTGACCAAAAAATCCCACTAGAATCTTTTGCATCCAAATGGCCTCACATGCAGCCTAACTAGCAACCATGTATTTAGCCTCTACTGAGCTAAGTACAACTGACCTTTGTTTCCTGCTGTACCAGGAAACTGCAGTTGAACCAAGGTTGAAGATTCCTCCAGAAGTGCTCTTCCGGTCTGATGGACTCCCTGCCCAATCCACATCTGTGAAGCCCTGAAGCTTCACTTCCTATGTCTGTCTATACCACAATCCGAACTGAGATGTGCCTCTGAGGTATCTCAGCACATGCTTCATTGCCTTACAAAATAGCTTGGTACGATGAACCATAGCTTGACTTAGTTGGTTCACCGCAAAGCATAAGTCGGATCGTGTGTTCACCAGATACATAAGTGAACCCACCAGCTGCCGATAAACAATAGTAGCTACTACCTCACCTGAAGTAGCATCCTCTTTCCTCCAGTTCCCAGCTAGAGGAATCTGCATGGGATTGCACTTCTCCATGTGAAAGCGCTTGAGTATCTCATTGGCATACTTGCCTTGAGACACAAATACTTCACCATCTTTCTGTCACACCTCCATGCCTAGAAAGTAGTGCATAAGACCCATGTCTTTCATTTCGAACTCTCATGCAAGATCCTCCTTGCAAGACTAGATCAGCTGATTATCACCTGTCAAAATCTGATCATCAACATAAAGAAAAACGATCAATGGTTTACCTTCTACCATGATGTGGTAAAGGTTCACATCTGCTTCACTCTTGGTGAACCCTAACCTGGTAAAATATCTGTCGATCTTGGTGTACCAAGCACGGGGTGCTTGCTTCAGCCCATAGAAAGCCCTCTTGAGTCGGCACACATGCGACTCATGATCGAAGGTCTCAAAACCATCTGGCTGCTCAATGTACACCTCCTCCTCAATCTTCCCATTAAGGAATGTTGTCTTCACATCCATCTGATTGATATTCCAACCCATCTGAGCTGATAGCGCCAACATTGATTTGATAGATGAGTACCTTGGTACAAGACCAAAAGTCTCATCATAGTTGATCCCCTCGACTTGTGAAAAACCTCGAGCAACAAAACTTGCCTTATGTTTCTCAACACTGCCATCAGCTACCTGCTTTACTTTGTAAAGCCATTTGGAACTCACCACTAACTTGCCCTGAGGCCTTGGGATAACATCCCACACACTGTTCCGAATGATAGAGTCGTACTCCTCTACCATTGCATCAACCCACACTGGTTGTTGCACTGCCTCCTCGAATGAAGAAGGTTCGGTATCTACACACTCCCCAACTAGGGCCACTCGAGCGACCTCCTCTGTTTGTGCTGAGAAGATGGCTGTCCCACATTCTCTTGCGCATCTAGCATCAACATGTCAGCTTCCCTTGAGTGTTTCTACCCATCTCTGGAAGTCTCAACATGAGTGGATATCTCCACTACCGGATCCTATGCATGTGGCTGCTCCACATAAATCTTAGGCTCCTCCTACTTAGGAACTGAAAGTTCCTCCTGTTCATGCAA
The DNA here is from genome assembly GCA_000404065.3 of Pinus taeda. NCBI lineage: Eukaryota > Viridiplantae > Streptophyta > Pinopsida > Pinales > Pinaceae > Pinus > Pinus taeda. The sequence goes on from APFE030580216.1 coordinate 17,338, forward strand.
CTTGAGCTCCCTCTCAAGTGATAATCGCATGGCTTTCTACTCGTCGAACTTTAGATCCCTGTCTACCACTGTCCTCTGACTAGTAGGCAGATACACCCGATAGTTGTGGGGTGTATCTGTGTACCTCACAAGTATTCCTAACTCAATTGTTGGATCTAGATTCTTCCAGGCATCTTTAGTCACATGACAGTAAACTGATGATCCAAAGCTTTGGAAGTGACTCACATCTAGTCGCTTCCTAGAAAAGGCCTCCATAGGTGTCTTCATTCCCAGTATATGGTGTAGGCTTTTGTTCTACAAGTACACTACTGCATTGGATGCCTCAACCCACAAATGCAGTGGTAGGCTTTGGTCATGCAACATCGCTCGAGCTTCTGCCACAATTGATCTATTCTTCCTTTCAGCCACCCCATTCTGCTGTGGGTTATGGGGTGCTGTCAATTCCCATTTAATTCCTTTTGCAGCGCAGAAGTCTTTAAACTGTTGGGAGACATACTCTCCACAATTGTCGCTACGCAAGGCTTTTATTTTCTTTCCAGATTCTTTCTCTGCCAAGGCTTTAAACTCACAAAACCTCAAGAAGGCCTGATCCTTATTTTGCATAAAGTAGATCCAACATCTACGAGAAAAATCATCAATAAAAATGACATAGTACCTTTGTTTAGCAGTGGAGGCTGTAGAGAATGGTCCACAAACATCTGAGTGAACTCGCTCTAGGATTGCTCTAGCTCTACTGTCTCAATTTGGAAAGAGGCAATGAGACGGGAAAACTTCAAGAAAGGATTAAAGAGGCAATGAGTGCGAAAAAAACAAGACAGCGCATTCAGGATGTTGAACTGAGTGATATAGAAGAATGAAGCAAAAAAACACAAGATAACAGTTTTGGGAAGGTTTGAATATGTTTATGGAAGTTTTCTTATGTTATGTTATCAATTTTTCTAATGCAACCTACAAGATGATACTATTGAAGGTAGTGAACTTGTAAAGGCTTCAATCTGCTCTATCATCTTAAAAGAGCAAATAAACTCAACTATAAAGAAACCGTGCTACTGAAGTTTAGTGTGTGTGCATGTATATATGTAACGGTGAACAGGTATGTATTGGCAAAGAGCCATGGGTAGGGAGTGTCCCAAATTTTTGTCTCCCACCTGAGCTTATTGAGTTCCTTCATGAACATGGTTGAAACACTTTGGCTCAAGTCACGAATGAAGACAACACATCTATTTGGGGATAGGGCTAGCTCACTGCGCAACATCTTCATCCTTCCTAGAGAATGGGCAGATCAATGGTGTAGATTTACTACTAGTTTAAATGCGGCCCATGTTTGTATAAGGGGCAGGGAGGATTCTTTGGTCTAGGTGCATGCTTCATCAGGTGATTACACTCGAAAAATGGGATATGTATTCCTTATTAAAGACAGGAAACTTGCAAACCTTTCATGGTGGTGGAAGAAATTAAGTGGAATGTCCTGTAAAAGCTCGCCTTTGCCAATGGTGTGTCTTGGAGAATCGAGTCCCTATGGATGACAATCTTAGCAAGTGTGGCATAATAGGGTCGAGTCAGTGCCAATTACGCAAAAATGATGCGGAATTTGTAAATCATCTTTTCTTCCTATGCTCATTTGCTCTAGCTGCCTGGTCCTCTATTTGCACTTCTTTGGGCTTCACGTTTCAATGGCCAGGTGAGTCATATATGTCAACATGTGAATCTTGTTGGAGCATTGTCAATCCAAAGAATCTTAGATGTTTTCCACTTCTTAACTCATGGGGAATTTGGTTGGCTCAAAATGCTGAGGCCTTCTTAGAAAGGACTTCCATCCTGGACAAAGTGGTTGCTTAAACATTAGCTATCTATTCATTGATCCCTGATTCTGTCTCTCCTACTTGTTCATGTAACATAGTAGAAGAAATTATTGACTTTGTTGAGAAAACAAGATGCTTTTATATAATGTTTGATTTCTCTTACTTGATAATTACTTGTGAATGTTTGTTAGTTTCTTATTAAATTTATATTCTCTTCGTCAAGCAATTACCAAAACATGAAGATCACAAAAAGAAAAAGAACACAAGAATTAGGTTCCAAGCCAGGGCAAAAACCCCACAAGGGGGAAACCCAATAAAATCCTCTTTTTATAGAATGAAATCAAAATTAGATACCCAAGACCCAAGACCAAGACCAAGACTTCCACAAATATTCCAAGTCAGCCCTCAAGTCAGCCGTCCTTCAAGTCTCCTCAACAAGTCAAAGTCAACAATAGTCAAATTTCCCTGAAATATGGTCAAATCTCTAAAAAAACTCGGACCTGCAATGATGGCCGAATTTTAGCCCTGTAACAGCCTCAAAAATTTCAGAAAATCTCACACGTATGAGCAGAAACTAGAGAAAAACATAGATTTCTCTGTCCTTTGACTTTGCTCTCTCTCTCCTTTGGCTTTTGTTGATTTTCTTCTTCTTTTTGCACAGAAATTGATGTGATAGATTGGTGAGTGAAAGAGATCGAACTGCCACGATTGTATTTATACATGTCCAGGAGGTCGAATCACTGCCTCTTTATGCAGACTTGTCCAGGGAGGGGCCGACTCGGTGTGTGGATGACATTTTGATTCTTTTGGCTAAAGATAAAATTATATTTCCTTTTCTTACAAGAAGTCCAAATGAGACTTTGACTAAAATACATTTCTTTGACTCATAATATATTTTATTTTCTTAATTGACCCTATAGGCATGAAGAAGATGGTTTGACTAGAAATATAATGATAATAATGAACATAAAAATACATCAATGGTACATTTGAATTACATTATGAAGAATGACACTAGTTACATTTTCAACAAACTTACCTATCCCTGGGCATATTTTGATGGTGCCTCTCTTTTTGAAGGAGATTGTGGGAGAGAGGTTGTTCTTCATATAACACACAACAATTCTTTCATGAAGAAAAGTGGTTTGGGGCAAGGCACAAATAATTTTGAAGAGCTTATGAGTTTGAAGTTGCTTTTGTTGTTTGCCATTGAAAAAGAAATTCACCACATTCAGAGATCTTTGGGGACTCAAAGATAGTTATTAATTGGTTCAACAACCCAAAAAAATGTTGCACACACTCAGTCCAATCCTGGAGGAAATCTATCTATTAAAACAATCATTTGATGAAATCTCTGTTTGCCACATTTATAGGGAAAAAAATGGCCCTGCTGATGCTTTGTCTAAGGAGGGTGCTTCGTAGGTTATGGGCACATAGCACATCAACATCAAAGAGCTCATCAATGATCAGGAGCATAGATTCTATCACGGGCCCTTCATAGAAGGCACTCAGGTAGAGCAATGACAGTTCTCATCTATATTTTTTTGGAAAAAAAATCGCAGACAATATATGCTAAATGTTCCGCACAGATTACACTGTCATATGACAGAACTATTATTACATTTTCTCACTATGTATTTATTTTGGAACACTTTTGTTGATGTATATTTACGACAGTAGTTCGGACTCCAAACACTGACAGGTATTTTTTTTGGTGAAGCCATATGTAGCTGGTTTTCTTGAGTGCTATTTGGCACACTCAGAATGTAATTTTCATAACTTTCTAAAGTTATATATATATAGATAGATATAATCGTTCTGCTATAAAGATGACCAATATATCATATATAAAAATACGAGGTTCATTCCTAAACCACGATGGGAAAAAGGGGATGAGTGGGCTGCTGCCACCCCATTTTTGTAATAAAAAACTTTTAATCAGAAATAAGTACATTTTTTAAATATCAAAATCAAAATGTTGGTATCACTTTTGATGTGAGTAAGCTGTCTATATAAAAATGCCCTAAAATCTGTGATGTGAGTACGCTGTATGCATATAAATGCCCTAAAATCTCCTAAAATCAGTGATGTGAAAGCTGTATGCATATAAATGCTCTGAAAGAAATCATTGCAGTATGTTATATGTTATTACTCAATGCCGTTCAAAGTTTAAAATTCAAGCTATTAAAATATAACAATAACAAACTACTCACAAATTACAAAATATGAAAATAAACATTTTGATTGAAACTGATAATGTAATAAAGTTGTGTTCATAACAGTTGTATGAATGTCTATCAAAATTCCTATCCTGATTTGAAGCACCAAAATGTCATGGATTTTAACTATTTTCAAGAGCCTGCCAACATAATATTACTAGATTACTCATAATGGTGAATTGTTAAATTCCTATCTACACCCAACCCTTTGTATACATACAGAAAATCACTGTAAACTTTCAAGGATGCAGCTGTATCTATTAAAAATATTCAACGTCGATGTGAAAGGCAAAAGAATGCGTACCACGGTTTTACTGAACCTTCATGTCAGGCCTTGGTTCAAACTCAAAGACATTGGAACAGTATCCATCTTCGAAATCTAGGCTGGGAAGTTCAGTCCATGTCTTTTCTCTTATATTGTAAGTAATCATCTTCAGCGGTCCATAACCCGGATAGATTCTAAGGCAGAGACAATCCTTAACTCCTCGGCACCTGATAATTGGGAAGTATTGCGGAAATCTGTTTACACTCTCACACAAGAATGAAGGCATTCTAACAGTTTCCTTCAACTTCAACTCCAACTTCAACTGCGATGATGAGGAGGAAGAGTTCACGTTCACCTTCTCAAACTCCCATATGATGACCTTCTGCAGGTTTCCATCTTGGAATGTGGTCACCACAACTAGGAGCTGCGACCCACAGGCAGCCAAGTAGGTCTTATTTTCCATGTCATGAAGGAACCTTGGCAAATCTTTAGAAATGGAGATCTCATCTGTCATGCTGAAACCCATAATTTTCCAATTCCCACGACAGTGCCCCACGCAGTAGAAGAAACCGCTGCAGTAAACAAATTCACCTCCAGGAATATAGTAATAAATCAAATCCGGCAGCCGATGTGGTGCAATCCCCCACGACTTCTTAGTAGAATCATAGATTTCGACTACTCCATGGTTCATACTGTCCAAGCCCATCGCTACCACTTTGTAAGTCTCTGGGTGGTCACCCTCCCCTGCCACGATAACATCTGCTCCGCTTTCTCTTATGGATGTCATGGGAGGGAGTTCTATGAAAGTTCTTGTCAGAGGATTGCAGACAGTAAAACATGTTCGATCAATTGCTCAAGTAGTTGTCACTAAGAGCAAGCCTGCGGCAGTGGAACTGACTCCATACTTATCACCGTTTACAATTTCTTTGACGAAGGAAAAGGAGATGGCAGAGGTTTTCTTCCATGTTCCTGTGTAGAAGCAGTAAGCAAACGCTAATTTCTTATTGTGCACAAGCAGCCATGGCATCCGGTTGGGAGGGGCCTGAGCCCATTGAGTCGTTATGAACTTCGCAGATGAAATCAGAGCATTCCATTCCTGGGAGACACTGCGAAATCGACACAGGCTTTCCACTGGCAACAATGTCAATATTTCCTCTACCAGATGCTCGGCCAACTCAGGACACACCAAAGTCTGGTTTGCCAACTCAGGACACACCAAAGACTGGTTTGATTCCATTTCAACTATTTTGAATCCACCGCAAAGTGAAACCGAATAAAACCCAATAATGCTGTGTTTCATGTTTCAATCCCATTGAACAATTTATATACGCCTTTCATCCCCCCACGAATTAATAATTTAAAATTATTTAAAATACTGAGGGTTTGAAATTAGTGTATATAACCGTAATAGAGAGATTATCAACAAAAATCGGTTATTGCTATTAGTCTCCCGATATTATTCATTATTAATAAGTTATTTATTGATTTTTTAAAAAGATTATTTTGTTACGGGGACATGTAAATGAAATATATTATTATTTAATGTTAGGCGTTGTTTAATTATTATAAGTTTTGGAATTTTTTTGGTCAAATTTTGATTTTTGTTATTTAAATTAGTTTTTTTAGTAGATTCATGACATTGAACAACTCCAGAGATATATTTGATTTTGGAATGTTCACAACTCAAACTTAGGATTCCAACAAAATTCTTACCTAATTCAAATCAAAATAAGACCAATTCAAGTCAAAATAAACCAAAAAATATGCCGGAAAACCTCCAAAACATATAAATGATAAACTCATCTTTAATTTTGTATATAGAACATGATTCATCGTTAACCATCAAATAGTTAATCTTTGCCTTTAAATAATTTTAAATAATGAAATTTTATAATTTTACATTAATTAAGTTTGAGATCTTATTGTTAAGCTTTGACTCTATCACATCAAATATCTTCCATATTTACCATGGGTTACCTAATACAATGGTCATGCAATTTTTAAATCATTAATGTTAAACATACCTATGGTCAAATCAATTACATATCAATAACCAAATCAAGATTATATTAATTACACATTAATGATCAAACCAAACTTATCCCAGATTAAACTAACATTTCCATCTTAACTTTGACTTGGTATGCTTTTTCGGCAAGGTTTATTCATTTCAAATGAAATTATAGTTTAATTTATAATAAAATCCCCTCTTAACTTTGACTTGGTATGCTTTTTTCGGCAAGGTTTATTCATTTCAAATGAAATTATAGTTTAGTTTATAATAAAAATTTGAAAATGCTTTTACCCATTGAAAAATAAATGTAAAGTTGAAATAGATTTTTTGTTTGTGAAAATACTTTAAAGTTTGTAAAGTAATTCATAAAGAAAAGTATAATCTTGGTTTAAATTGCTTTATTCAATTATTTTAATCTTATTCAAATTAAGTAGCTGAAAACTGTATATTAGTTAATTTAATATAACAAACTAATTGAACAATTCTATATTATTTAATTTAACCCATTTATTTGAAGATCAACATATACGTGTCTACGAGTTGTAGAATAGAGAGTGAGTGTGCTATGTTAAGACACTCTTGGGTGAAAAGGTCACAAAAATCCACTCATGATAAGGCCTAGTGTGGCCTACGCGGGGTGGGATATGTGGGTGATTCAATGACTTAGATGCCTGATAGTCATCTCAAGACTCACATTACCTAAAAACAAACAAAAAAGAAGATCCACAAATACATATCATGTTTTTAACATATATCATATTTTCATATTTATAAATAGTGAATTATATTTGCAATAAAATGAAATATTTTCTTAGAAATGTCAAATCAACTAAGTCATAAGCATGGATGTATTTCTAAATTCTTGTTGTATGCTTCTCCTTATGTATTTCAAAGGCACTTACCTAACTTATTTACATGATTGAAGGTTGTCTTTGTTGGAAAATCAGAAAGGCAGAAAGATTTGCTTATGTTGATAATTCCTTGTGATTTTCTTATGGTCTTATTAACTTTCTTGTGTTCTTCTTTTAATTTAGTTCATTAAGAATTACCAAAACCATAACACGAAGATCAAGGACACCAGAGGTAGGCGGACATCTAGGGAAAAACCCCTCTTTAGGGGAAAACTGAGTCAACTCTTCCTTCAATAGTTTCACGAGATAATCCAAGACTCTTTAATCTAGACTCAAACTTCCTCCAATCACCAAGTCAATCCTTCCCTTCTTCTGTAGATGATAACCTTCTAGCAATATCTTCGACCTAGAACAACATTAGTAGTAGCAGCAACACTTCGATCTAGTAGTAGTAACAACTTCAACCTTGATGCAACAACAACTTCGACCTAGCAACAACTTCGACCTTGATGCAGTAGCAACTTCAACCTAGCAGCAACTTCGACCTTGATGCAGTAGCGGCTTCAACCTAGCAGCAGAAATTTCTATCTTCCAGTAGTAGCCCAATAAATTCAGACGTGTGAGAGAGAGAGATGACCTAAAACTTCGATCTTGTAATCCTCCTCCTTTTGAAATTTCGTACATTGCAGCTACTTCTGCTTGTATATCGAACTTGTGAGTGAGTGCTCCAAATGAATCAAATTGCACTGGATATATAGCCTATTCTAGAGTTTAAATTACCTTCATGTAGGATGACTTGAACAAGTGAGGCTTGACATGGTGTGGAGGTGAAAAATGACTGATTTAATAATTCTTTTTATATGATTCAAAAACCCAAGAAGGGTCTCATAAAATGAACAATGACTCAATATAAATTCTAAAAGTCCTCAATGGCTACTTTGACCTAAAACATGATGACCCAAGCATGAATCAATGCTTTAATAAGTCATAATAATAATTTCCTTTTCTTTATTTTGATAAATACATTTCATTATGACTCAAATACAATTATGAAGACCGAACCTAGTTACATTCTTCAACACTCCCCATTAACTAGGGAGGTATTCATAATGACATATACTAGTACAAGGAAGATCTCAAAACACATGAACCATGAAGAGTTTAGGCACTGCGATGCCACAGACTAGATTCCTAACCAAGGAAATCTATCCATGTCCTTGAATAGTTTAGGCACTCATAGTGCCACAAACTAGATTCCTGACCAGGACAATCTATTCGGGTGGGACTAAGATGGACTAAAGTTTTCATCCACTCTAGGTGCTTGTTGATAGTGCTAGACCTGCCAACATTCAAGGGATCTCCCCGATCAAAAGTCCCAACTAGACCTCTAATTGTTTAGATTAGGAGTCCCAACAGTGGATGGTAGTGTAATCCCTTGACTGCGGTACTGTGCATAGGTAAGTATGATAACTTTGGGTGAGAGCAAGTGTGTGACCCTACGGAGACTCAAGTGCGATGCATGAAGGTTCTAACACATAGAGGGGAAAAGGAAGTGTGCCAATTAGAAGCATGTAATAGTACACAACTTGAAAGGAACACACGAGTGGAATGACATCACAAGCTAAAATGCAGGATAATCCACAAATTAAAGTGATGGGTTGATCCAACAACACACATTCAACACGATTCACATAATTGCATACAAAGTACTTCATAAGAAAATGCGTAAGTTAAACAACATACATTTCTAAAGCAACTAGAATAGTCCAACTACAATAACAACATATGAATGAAAGTGTGTTGGCTCTTATATTATTATCATCGGTGAAAGTTCCATTCATACATACACCATTAATGACCACTAGCCTCAATAGTGGAAATTACGGTCAAGAACACATGCTCCTTCAAAGAAGTATATTTTCTCTACGCTATGGAGAAGCCAAGTCTCTTCACAATACTCCCAAGCCTTTTCTAAGCCTAAGCCTAGCCAAAATTTTGGCTCCCAAAACCCTGTTCTATGAGTTATGAGGTTCTATTCGTAACTAAGGGTGGGGTGACCTTTGACATTACCGTTTGTGACTCTTTCACTTCCCTCATGACTCTTCAATTTCTTTACAAGTAACTCATTACATAACATGATGAATTTTCACATTCCATTAATGATGAATTTTCACAAATAATATTACATTTTCCACATGTACCCATATAAGACAAATAGGCTAGAGACAACCTATCAAGACACAACAATATGATTCTGGAGTTGGGGGAAATTCCAGCTCGACAACATCCACTCGGTGTTTCTCAATCGCATATTGATGCCAATCTTAGTACTGTGTGATGGTGTCTTTCTGGAAGCAAACTCTTGCCTCCATGGCATCCGGGTAGATGGTCTTGGAACCTGTATCCAACTCGTTCTGAAACATGAGCAGCATGGTGTTGACCTTGATAGGACCATCAATGTACTTTTGCATGTTGTGTGCATTCAACTCCATGTCTTCCTTGGTGGCCTCTCGTCTAATCTGCTCCATGTACTCCAGATTTGAAATCCATTCTGAGAATCTGATTGGTGCTATTATGCCAGCTTTAAACATTTTTTGTACCTCTTTCTCAATTGATGGGAGAAGCATAGGGTTGATTCTCCTCAATTTCTGTTTAAAAGGTTTCTAATTTTGCTTAAGAGGGATTGTATGCTGAATGATGGAGGTATCATAGGACTTTAAATCCTCATAACTCCATGCAAAGACATCTTGGAATTCTTTAAAGACGTTGATGTATTTAGGCTTTTGATTAGGTGGTAGAGATGCAGATAATTTAATTATCTTGGGCTTTTCAACAGTTCCAATGTTGCACTCTTCAATGGCAGCATTAAGGGGTTGCAATTTTGGTTTTCTAGGGACATCATTTGAGTCAAATATGTCCTCCAATGGAGTTAGGTTTGTTAGAAGAAAATTGTCTTTCCATTGTATAACTTCAGCTTCAGTATCAACTATTTCCTCAAAATGAACTTGTTCAAGTTCTTGTATTTTCTCCTGGTCAAAATTTGTTGGACAAAGCATTTGATTGGCTGTTTCAAGTGAGATATTTGTGTGGTGTTGTTCAACTAGTGTTTGTGGCTCACTTGCACCCTCTGTATCAATGTTTAGTCCTGAAAACTCTTGCTGCAGAGTTAAGAAATTGTTTATCTGTGTATCATCCTCAAATACCTGCCAATCCTTGACATTGTTTGGGACAGAAGGTCTGTGTTTTATCTTAGCTGTAAAGCAATGCTGGGGTTCAAAAGGTATTTTGCAAGTGCTTGCAAATGTGGCCAAACTATGAGCATGAAGGTTATGGGTTCTAGGAATTTTGGTTATTTGGAACTCAATGAAGGAATTTAGTATTTCAGCACTAACAGACCTATAAGATCTCAATCTTTTGTCATTAGTGACAAAGTTTCCTTTTACTTGTTGGATGATTAGGTCTAAGTCTCCTAGGATTGAAACTTTTATGGCCTGTAAGGATTTTACTAGTTTAAGGCCTAGTAAGAGAGCTTCATATTCTACCATATTGTTGGTGTACCTGAAGTTTAACCTATAGGCTCGGCTCTCTGCATGATTGTTTTGTTTGTTATGTATCCAAACCCCTGCCCCTGCCCCCAATTTGTTGACCGATCCATCGAATTCAAGGAACCAGAGGACTTCTTGATTTAGGGAAGGATTGTCAACTGTTGTGGGACTTGGCATTAACAATTTGAGATCTTGGCTTACATTTGGTTTGTCTTCTTGCACATTTTTATCTGTTGACTTATCAACCAATATTTCTAGATTAGGAGTCTCTTCATTTATAATCTAATCTTGTTTGAGTGTTTGGTTTTCTTCATCATTTGTGGGGCTTGTATTGTCATTGAAGAGAATATAGGAGTCTATGTCAGAATGAACAGCATATATGGGAAAGTTTTGAGGCTTGTCTTCACTGCTAACCATGTATTTCATAAGTGACTCTCTATATAGCCTCTTGGGTTGACCAAAGACTGAGATGGTGGCATATGACATGTCTAATTGTAGGGAACCCTGGAGTTTAGCTCCCCATGATCTTGATAACAACGTTCCATATTTGGGTGGGATATCAGCAACTACAACATCCATTATAATTGTTTTGTTTGGGTACTGGACCAGAGACACAAAAAGGTATTTTATTAAGCCTAAACATTTGACTTGGCTGGAGTCAAATGAAAATAGGTCCTTATAAGGTCTTGTAATGTCCAGGTTGAGCCTCTCCATCACTGACTTAGGCATAAGGTTGTGAGAGGCGCCTGAATCAAACATTGCATTATGTAGTATCTTATCATGAATATGCAAACTGACATAGAAAGGTAAGATCCCTGTAACTGCTGCCTTTTCGTCAACCTCTAGACCCAAAAGCAATTCTGGGGTATCATCTAACACATTGACATTATCTTTATTATGAGTTAGTTGAAGAGAGTTCTTGATTTGTTGTTTGTAGATGTCATGCTTGGCTAATTCTGAAAGAGGAATAGCTATCTTCAATTTGCCAATTTCAGCTTCTAGGTCAAATGGTCTTTCAGTTTTGATCTTAGTATTGTGGGTGATAGTGTTTTCCTTGTTTATTGAGTTTTCCTCTTGATTTTTGTCTTGATCATGAGACTTATCCTTTTTACTCATCTCTTGAGGAGTAGTATTTGGATTAGGCTGCAAATGGCTTTTGTTTTGAGGGGAATAGTTCAGTTATTTCTTCAACAGTTATTTCATTTGTAACTGAATCAATTTTGTCCTGTGGTTCTGTAACTATGGCTTTTTTAGGCTGCAGGCTATCTTTTGCTTTTTCAGGCTGTGTTATATTTATAGTTCTGCTTCTTAGCTTGTATTGCTTGTGAACTTCATAAATGGCTATGTCATAACCTTGTTTAAAGTCAAATGACTCACCTGATCTAGTTTGGAACTGCTTAATGTCATCCTCCTTGTGATCTTCATGACTCAGGAAAACTTGCTGCTCATCATTTAGGCCCATTAGGTTAATGTGGGTGTCATCTACTTGCTCATTTGAAGTGGATGCTTCAGTATAGTTTTCCTGGAAGGGAGGTCTTATCTCTGGATCAGAACTGGCCTTGCTAATGTTTGGGTTTTGATTTCTCCTAAAATTTGGGTTCCTGACAGGGTTACTTTGTGGTGCTTCCCATGATGACTTCCTCTCCACAGATTCCACTCTGTCACCCAACCTTTTCATGCTAGTGAGTATTGCATCCAGTTTCTGATCAAAGGCTGAGGGTTCCTCTTTGAAGGTGACTCTTTTTTCCAATCTTGCCCTATTCCTCTTGGCAATAAGGTTAGCCTCCACTGTGACAACAAATTTTTGTGCATCCTCAAGGGTTTCAGGGGCTCTTTCCTTCAACTGATATGCCATGTCAGGGTCAAAACCATCAGGGAATTTGTATAATGCTAAATCAGGGGGAGGTCTCAAATTCTGCGGTATTGCGTTGTATACATTATTGAATCTTGCACAATACTCCAAAACGGTCTCCTAAGGACCTCGTTTGATTGTATCATATTCACCCAGTATGTGCAAGGGATCTTTCTTCTTTTCCCATCTATTAGTAAATGCACGGTAAAGCTCATCAGGAGTTGTTATGGTATTTGCAGTAAGTGACCTAAACCAGGTTCTTACATCCCCTGTCAGGCTCTGAACAAAAATTCTAATTCTTACACTGTCATCATCAATTTCGTAGTTCTCAAAATGATCTTGCATCCTTCTGGCATGCTGAATGGCTGTGAAAGGGCCAGTGGAGTCAAAGTATGAGATTTTGGATTGATAGTCATGAGGCAGGGTTGCAGCATTAGCAGGTAACTGTAGGGGTGCATATCTATTGGCCATATTTGCAGGTTTTATAGGGTTGATAGGGATAACCTGGACAACAGGGACTACTGGGACAATGGGGGTAATAGGTATGGCAGAGACTACAGTGTTGGTCAAGGGAACATGTGAAGTGGATGAAGGTGTGAAAGGAGGGCTTTGAGATGTAGATGGTGAACTAGGGGAACCAGGGTAGACCGGAATAGAAGCTTGATTGGAGTGAGAACGGGGTTAAGGTAGACTATCTCAGGGCTCAAGTCAGAAGGATTTTCCTGTTTTTGCTGCTTCCTAATGTTTTTAGGGATTGTGTTAGGATTTTCAAAAACAGTTGGAGGGTTAGGGTCAGGGTTGGACCTTGTATACCGTTGATTCTTCTTGGGAGCCAGCTTTTGAATTGTTTTTTAAGTATTTTAGGATTTTCTTGTGTCTGCAAGGGCTAGACAAGATTTTGGAATGGCTGTGTATGTCCTAAAGCTAGTATGAAGATAGACTGAAGCAACTTTTATGTGAACTTGTTAATGTAAAACAGAAACAGTTTTAAGGCTTCCTGGCCAAATTTCAGGCTTCACCAGTAGCTTTAGGAAATATACAGTAATTAGAAAATCCTGAGGTTGTCCCCAGTGGAGTCGCCATTTATGTTAACACCCAGGTTGTTCCCTATGACTCCCAAGGGAATACAGCCGGGGTAACCACTAAACAACCTTTGGATTATAGATCCTAGCCTATCTATAATCAAAGAGGGCTCTCTCTTTAAGTTTCACCTATGCTTTGTGAGTATTTTAGGCTAGTGTAAAGTTTCAGTTTCCTGTTTAAGACTTTGGTTGGTGAAATTTTGTTGTAATAAGGGCATGAAGAGTGCAGAAGATGCTAATCCATTGGGCATATGTAGTCAGAAAAGTGAGATATTTCTGGTGCCTGTGATGGAGAAAGTTTTGCTGCAAGGCTAGATGGCTATTGTTAATATAATTTTCCGATTTAGTGAGTGAAACAATGGGATATGGAGTTACCAACAGTGTGATATCAATTTGAACAACAATCTCTACTTAGTAGCATAAATGAATTACCAAATAGTGACTGTGAGATATTCAAAGCTTATTGGAGCAGTTAAGAATTCCAATTTAAACAGCTGAAGGTATGCAAAACATTTATAGTGAAGATAGATTGAGATCAGGGTGTCTCCATGGACAAATCCTGAGCTATTCTTTTTCTTTCTTTCCTAGATTTAGAACAACATGTGAGAGTCATGAGTAAATAACAGAAAAATTAACAGAGATAGAGAAACACTTATTATATCAAGCCATAGCACTAGAATCCTGTAGCTTTCAATGGTTCCAATCACAGCATGCACCAGTAAGACTCAGTTCCTGTAAACTCCAAGCTTTATTTATAACATCGTTCTGAAAGTTACAGCCGAGTTCTCAATTCTTCATAAGAGAATAACAAAACTAACAACAACCCCTTGAAAGTTTGTGCGAAGGGGGATATATACAATAGGTTTTACAAAATATCTGAATGCTGAGTCATTTGATACATTAACTATGCTCACCAACTTTACAAAATATCAGATAAGAAAGTTATTGCTACTCTGAATGTAAGATAAATGGCTTTTAATGCTGTCAGGCCTCTTCTTGACCTTTGGAGGAGACTGAGTCGGTTGAGCGTTTCTGCTTTAATGCTGAATGATGTGAATGATGTGTCTTTATGCTCTGTCATGCTGAAGCTTTTCTCGGCCCTGCTACCTGTAGCTGTCATTTCTGCTTTTGGTGGCCGAATCTTCCTGCTGAGGTGGCTCATTCCACCTTTTGGTCATAGTATATGCATCACACTTTCTGAATGTGATGACTTTATATATTTCGATGACAAAATTTAGATGAAACCCCTTGTTTATAATAATAATTGTATCATGGAGGTCCACCATTCCTGCGTATGGAATTGATGCCTCAAAATTGCATCCAAAGTCTCATCTGCCTCTGTGTATTTGTAGAAGTTCGGAGGCACTTCAAATAGATGGCTAATCTCATTCATAATAAAAAACAAATTCTCTACTCTGTCATAGAGACTTTGCCCAGACGCTGGCCCTGTTGCCTATGAGCTGCTTGATCCTTGACTGATCTGATTGGTGGAAAATGTGTTCACCCTTTTTGCATAGACCTCATGTGACAACAGTTTTCCTGCACTGTTGAGCAAGCTGGGAAGACCTCTGCCCTGTAATGCTGCAAATTTTTCCATGAACCTATTTACCTCTATTTGCATGTGCTGGCTTCTTCTATCCAATGTCCGCATCAGGCTTTTCAGTGTGAGGACCCTCTTAATTAGCTGGATAGTCTCTGTCCTGTTGGAGATCCCAATTGCTGCCAGCTGAGGACCAGTTCGATTATTGAGCACATTGATCATACTGCTGGCTATCTCAGGCATACTGCCTAGAGATGCCCTTGCTCTATGCACTTCCCTTTGTGCTTTGCCTATGAGTTCCATTTGCTCATGAATAGTTTCAATGTATTGCCATTGGTCCGTTATTGATTGGCTAATGTGGGTCCACAAAACTGTTCTGATCTCAACCACCACTTTGTCAAGGGTGAGCTCTTTCTCCAACTCTTTTATCCTTTCCTTGAGAGTTTTTATTTCTCTCTCTTTCTTAGCCACATTCTGCTTTGATTTATCATACTTCTCATCCAGCTTGGCCAAATTCTCCTTGGCTCCATTCAGTTCTGTCATCTGGGCTTCGAGGGCCTGGACCTCACTCATCAATTTCTGCATGTCGAGGCTCGGAGCCTGCTCTGTAGATGGTGTTGGTGCTGCTGCTGATGTTGATGGTGCTGGTGCTGATGCTTCTGTGGGAGGAGGAGTGATCTTTGGAGGCTCCTCAAGGTTAATAACCTTTGGAGGGTGCTGAGAAGTCTGGCCTCCCTCTTTCTGCTGCAGAGTTGCCTGCAGTGCAGCCTCTAAGTCTTCCAGCCTCCCTTCTGTCTGCACTAGTTGCTTGTACAGTGCTACCAGCAATGTAGCTATCTCTTGTTCTTGCTTCTGCTGGGCAACCTCATCTATTTGGGGGTGAATGGTTGCTGGGAGCTTTACCTTCTTTCTCAAGGCTGCAAGGTCTGCATCTCTTATTTTTAGCAGCGTTTGTATGGCCTTTGGATCTTTGGGGTCATGCCCAAGCTCTATAATTATATCTTCCAAAGACTTGATCCTGTTGTCTTTGGCCAGGGAGGATGCTTTCTCCAACTCCAGTTGGGCAGCTATATTGTTTAGGCTGTTTTCCAGCCTTTTTGCCAACATTGCTTTGTCTGCCAATGTTGCATAGACCATTTCACCCGTTTGCTTATGAAGTTCTATTTGGTCCATAGGGTGGATGTCTTTTGCAAGAACCTCCAGGTTGGTTCTTATGTAGTCTGCAGCTGACTGTGGGTGCAGCGTGGTGGGCATGAAATGACTCATGGTCATTTTTACTTCTGAGATGTCATAGGCTGACATAAGCCTCTGTTGATTTGTAGGGGCCATCTTTAGCAACTGGTTGTAGATTTGGAGCCTGAGTGGCTCATTTCTCCTCTTGATATCAGTAAACTGTTGCTTGATGCTTACCTCTGCTCTCCTTTGATGACTTGAGGAGCTGACCTCTCGTCCAAGATTTCTCTCTTGTTCCTGCTGAAAGGAACTAGCAGATACCTCCATACTTGGTGGGTCCATTATCACCGATTGCCCCATAGGCATTTCTTCCTCAGAGAGGGGATTTAATCTCTGCCTTTTCTCCCCTTGATTTGTGGACGTGGTAAGGGGAGTCTCCTGCTCTCTGTCCCTCTTCTTTCCTTTTTCCACCTTTTTTGGAGTTTGGAGTAATGAGGTCTCCACCGTCTTCTCTTGCCCAGATGGCATGTTCTCTTGAGCTTGTTGCTCAGTAGGTGCTGAGGCTTCAGCCATTTGTTCTTGCTGCATAGGCTGCCCCTCTTCTTGAGTTTCTTCTTGTTGTTCTTGTTGCTGTTCTGTTGTAGGAGGTGGCTGTTCCTGCTCCACCTGCTTGCCCTTATCTTTATTTGTTTCCTGTTGGGCATTTTCGGCTACTTGCTGCTGGGCTGTGGAAGATGAGGCAACTGCTCCAATTTGCCTTTGACAGGAGGAAAAAACCTGCCCACAATGTTCTAAGTCAGCCTCTTTCTCAAGATTGCTTGTTTCTCTTCTTCGCATTTCTTCTTTACCAATTGGCTCTTCTAAGGTGCCTTCATTTTTCCATCATTTTTCCCAGCTCATTAAGATATGGATATGCTATGGGAAGTGCAGTGGTCATAGATTGATATTGAGGCTGAATAAACAATTGATTAACCCTGGCAATCTGATCACTAGACAACTTGCCCCCTTTCGTTATCAAATCATGGATGGAGAGAGGAGTTAGGGGTTTTGTGGTGTGAAAGTGGAGCATTTCATTGATGGCCTCAGGGGTGATATGGAACAATACTGAGCTTGAGGGGCTGAGGACGGCTCTCTGATAGGGGTCATAGATCGACATGCATTGTTTTATCAAGTCTGGGAGGACATTGACTTGAGGGAGGTTGTAAGTGGGTATGTGGGAATCCCAAATTCCTAAGGTGTCAGCCCCACTGAGATATTGGGCCTTTAATTCATTCATCAGGTGAATATTGAACTTGGCTGTCATGGGCATGGAGTCTAACATCTGGTAATCTTTATCACCTAGGGCTTTCCACTCTAGCTCTCTGTGTGGGGCATTTAGAGGTTGAACATTCAGGACTATTGGTGTCTCCATGTCTAAGCAGTAGTTATGACTTGGTGCTGAACTGGTTTTAATGGGCAGGAGACCACAGAGGGATAATTTTGCAGAAGTAAAGCCAATTGTAAGGGTAAATGAGGCAACTGTAGTGACAATGGTGCAGAAAGCTCAACAAGAGTTAATTGAGGGATTGCAGGAGCTGGCAACTTTGTTTTCCTTGTGAATTATGCCTTTTAGGTTTACAGTCCACTAATGCGCGGACAGAGTGGGAATTTGGGGAAGGGTGACTGTATATGGGTTCAACAGGTGAAATTCGACCCTGCACCTGTGAGGAATGCTTGTTTTCCGGGGATTTGCTGGTAAACACAGGTTGTCTTACTCTTGTAAATTTAGTTCCAGAGAAATATGGACATAACTTAGCTCTGAAGGGATGCTATGGGTAAATACCTGGTGAATTGCCGACAATGGTGACAAATACATGCCGGTTGTAGGCGGCAGCGTTCTTCAGGTCGATTTCAGCAGGTTGGCGGCAGATGGACGTAATTTTCATGCAGAGGAGAGCAATAGTTCTTTCAGTGAAAATGAGAAAAAACACGAAAATCGGCTAAAATATGGACTTTTGGGTTATTGGCGCGCTTTTTGGATGACGTCAGCATGATGTCATCAGGTGGGGTCAGGGTCAGGTGACGTCACTGGGTGACGTGGCAGTCTGTGAGTGGTCCACGGGGATTGCACAGGTGGCGGACACGTAGGAGCTCTGGCGGTCGGGGGTGCTGACAGGGCGCCAAGTGGAAGTGATGTGGGCGGGCGTGGCGCTAGCGTGGGCAAGCGGTCTTCCAGAGTGGTATGCGGGTTTTCTCGGACCGCCTTCCATACGGTCGCGGTATTGTCAGAGGGCGCTCTGAGAGAATATAAGGGTGACGCGTGGCAGAGGCCTGACGTCACCCTCTGACAGTTTCTCGGAAGGTATCTTTCGGTCGCGGATGCCCGTCCGATATCATGTGGGCCGTCAGATGGGAAGGGCTAGATCCGATGGTCGACGGATCGATAAGATGCGCGGGTAATACGGACTGCGGGGAAGGATAAAATATAATTTTTTTCTGAAATTCGCGCCTGGGAGAACTTTGGAAAAAGTGGGGTTTTCGGGTTTTTTCAGCGTTACGGGTTAAATGGGTTTTTCCACAGGTTCATTTACAAAGTGGGTTTAAGGCTATTAATCCGAGAAAATCTCGGATTAATCCCTAGGATTAATTCTTTGGCGCTCTTTGGGTTGCGCTTAAATGTTCTAGCGCTTGAAGACCTTCAAAGTCATACATAGAGCTATAATGCTTGGGGAAGGGGATACATAGATTTTTTGGGTTTTTTGCTAAGTTTTACATAGTAATAGGGGGAATAGGGGGTATAAGGAGTTACATAATGATAGGTTAGTAGTTAATATGGATGAAAATGGGTGGATGAGGGAGGCATAATACTAAGCTCTTTTTATGAAATTAACTTAGTTTTGGGGAAGTAGATCAAAATGAAAAGAATTTTTGCACCAGAAATGTGTCTATTAATGAAACTAGAACCAACAAAAGACTTTGATTTTGTTTGTGTACATGGGTGGCATAGGGATGTAAGTTATGAATGTGATAGGGGGTGATTTGGAAGTTAGACATGCTCCATTAGGCTTCTGCAAGACTGCTGCAAAATAGGCCATTTGTACTGGCACCATGTTTTTACCTTTGCTTCAGGCCAATGTAGTGCCATGAACCAAACTTTCTGCAACCCCCTCTACCTACCACTCTATTGCCTAGCATTTTTTGTTACTCCAAGGAGGGTGCACTTAGATTTGCAAACCCTTTTGTGCCTTTTCTTTTCCTTTGGCTTTCTTTTGATCTTCTATCTAAAGCTACCCTTAGTGCTTCCAAGGCCCCAGATTAAACAGTTGGGAACCTTCTTTAACTACCTATCTACTTTACCTGCCAAGATTGAGCTATTTGGATAGGTTCTTTCTCTAATCTATAAGAAAAATTGAAACATGGCATGACCCAGCTTAGGCTGTTGGATCACCCATCCAGAAGTAGGGCAGCATCAACCAAAACAAGTATACTTCTTCCACAAGAATATGAGATCTTTGCATCACCAAAGTAGATCATATTGGCACTTCCCTTTCCAATCATGAAAAATGAAACCTATTGGTATAGGTATCTAACATGTTGATGGGCATAGATTGCATCCAGTAAGTATGCAGACATGTAAAACCTTGCTTGCTCATTCTTAGGCAAATTTCAAGCTCTAGTCACATGGATCTTCAACTGATGAGCCAACAAATCTGACCTGTTGAATGGCTTCCCATCACTCACCAACTGGTCTAGTACGACTACCCAAACTTTTAGAATGGTTTTTGTGTTCTCTTGACCGTATATTCTGCAGGCAAAGAGGATCAAGAATTTATAAGCCTTGCTGAGAGAATTTCTCTTGTAAATATGATTGGGTGTATGTTTAAACTTTGATGGCTCTTTCACCTAGTGCTTGACTATATCTCTAGTGTTCACAAAGCTATGGGTGGCATAGAAAAATGAGTCACCGTGCTTCACCAACTAGGGTAAATGATACATTTGTTGAAAGTTCTTCACCCTGAAGGTGGCAAGTTCTATCCCATTGGCAGTGTTCAATGTCATGGCCTATTCATCTGTGTGTGAGACAATCTAGCTGATAATGTATGCACATGGGAAGGCAGGGTACCTTCATGCAATCTTGTACAATATTGACTGTTGGATATTGATATAAACATGTTGATCCTCTAAGTCTTCCTTGAAGTCTTCTACAAAAGTTGTTGCCATGTTAACCTTGTACCCTTCTCAATGAATAATTGAGTATCTGCATAAACTGGTAGATCAACTGATATCTACTCAACTACTTCCCCAGCACTGCTCTCGACGATTTTATTTGATGCATCTCTCTTGGATGCCATGTTAACTATATTTTCTTGAGAGATGCTCAACAATTGCTATACTTGTGGGATAAAGAGGACACTCATGGCAGCTTAAAAGCCAAAGCAACTTCAAGGCAAGATCAAATAGCAAACCAGACTCATGATGGGAAGGACTGCACAATTTTGGTTGGCAGAAGTCATTGACTAACTGTGGGAACTACACATTGTGCAGTATTAGCAATCAGTCGGGAAGCTTGATGACTGGAATTACGTAATGCGTAGTTTATTTTGGGGAAAGGTTGGGGGATACTACACATTCCACAGTCTTAGTGGCCAAGTTGGGAGGCTGACTCATGGAAATGTGGAGTGTGCAGTTGGAGCCAGGCTTGGACAAGATCTTTGCAATTTGAGAAGCCAAGGCAGAGGCGTTGAGCTCCCAAATTGCACAATGCATGCAGTGAAGTGTGAGATGCGGGCAAGGGGAGCCCAAATCTACCTATGGGGAGTTTGCAAACAAGTAAATCTGAAATATGGTGTGATGTTGAATGCATATATAACTAAGTGTTGATGCATGCATGTGAAACAAGTGCAGGAATCAATCAAACTGAAAGAAAACAAAGCATATGAAGAGAGTCACCGCAACGATGACCCTTGGTGCAAAAATGAGAAAATACATGCGACACTTAGGAAAGACAATCTAAAACTTAAAACAACACTTCTACAAGCTAAAAAAAAGTTAAAACACCAGCATTTGTTCAAAGAAACAAGTGAAACAACACTCTCTCAAGCTAAACAACAAAAAATGACAAAATAACAGTAAAAGACTAGAACTCAGAAAAGTGATGACAATTGCACTGAAGGTTCCTTGATATCCTCGGGAATTCTAGAGATCTAAGATTGAATGTGCAAATGAGCTCTAGCAACATCGATTAAATTGATTTGGTCAAGTTAAAGTTTATGACGTGAATGCCAAAAAATCATGGAAAAGGTGACACTTGGTGACAATTTCCAAAATAATTAGAATGCCTCCTTCAGGTAGCTAAAAATAGATTCCTATTTTAGAGATGTTTTTTTTTATTATTTTTTTTGGGGAAAAACTGCCACGCATTTCCCAGAAAGATTGTGCAGTTCTAGGAAGGACTTGGCAAACATCTTGTTCATGACTGAGCAGTTTCTGAGCATAGTGGGTTCTATGCAATTTCTAGGCTGAGTGGCTCCGGGCTTCTTCTTATGTCTGCGCAATTTCCCAACTCAAGGTTGGTTTCCATCTAGTGTTGCATAATTCCCGAGCTCAAGGCTCATTGGCAATCAGGACTGCACAATTCCTGAGAGCAAGGCCAATTACCCTCAAGAATTGCACAGTTCTCTAAGGCAAGCCCGGAAGTGTGAAAATACCAAGTCAAGAGATTAACTTGTGTGCTACAAAATAAACCAAGTAAGAAAACACAAGCCAAGATGCAAAGGATGAGGCTCAATCAAAGAACAAGTACCCGGATCAGTGCAATATAAGCTGCTGTGGTTTAGAATGGAGGCTCCAAAATGAAGTGTTAAAATTGGCAACTAGGGCCAAAATCCATGTGGGTCATCTTATTCATGGAAGTTGATATTTTTCTTGGATCCCTCTCATCGATAGGTGTAGGATTTATCAAAATATCATCCAATTCTGATAAGTATTCATGGAGATGTGAATTTATTTATGTTATGGGAAAATTCGTCAAGGTTGGCCAACAACCAAATAAACCCCACTTGTGCGCAACGTTTTAGTATGAATAGAGGTGGCTTTTAAGTCATTTCAACACACTTGGGATCTCTTCCTCTCTACTTGTCTTTGGGTTTTAGCAGGAGGAGAGATCCTAAGGGATAACGCTGCCCTAATCTAGAGGGAAAAAGTCAGAATCGCTGGAACTGCTAGGAATATCCGAAATTGCCGGAACTGCCGGGAATAGCCGGAACTGTAGGGAAAAGCCGGAACAACCAAAATTGTTGGAACTATCGGTAATAGCCAGAATTGCCGGAAACTGCCGGAACTGTCGGGAATAGCTGGAATTAATGGAACTGTCGGAGTCCTAGTTCCCAAGCTGTCCATCCATGCATCAAACTCGAGCCCAAGTGTCCTGCAAACATGTCATCCACATAGCTATTACAGGAATTTCAAATTCAGTCCAAAGTTGCACTTGAAACTCAATTTTCATAAAAACTTCTAGAAATTGCAAAATTAAAATTAAACACCTGAATATGCATAAAATAGATCAAAAGGAGATGGATGTGATGGAAATGGATGGAAAATATAATGATTAAGTAAGTTTCCCTAAGCAAAAATAGACCAAAACTGAGGGCCAACATCTCCCCCTTGCTGATCTTCAAACATGTCCTCATGCTTGCTTCTTCCTTTTGACCTTTCTCTTCTATATGTCGACTGACCTGCTGATGTACCTGTAGCTCTGGCCCTTGAAGATGAATCTTTCTCTTGAACTACTTGTAAAATGATATATATACCTTCAACTTTTAAAATCAAAACCATACTTGTTTCAAAAATTGAATTTTGATTCTCTCTGCTTTTAATTAACACCATACTTGCAAATCAAATCTTGTTCTGCCTTTAAAGTTTTGAACAAACTCTTCTCTGAGAAAAGCATTCTTAAATCAATATTACCCACTGAAACAAGGACTTCTAAAAATCATTATGATTCATCAAAGAGAGAAATTGCTGCTTAATGAATAGAGCCCCTCCTTTCCATAGAATGTCATATACTTATCTACGTCCAACAATAATTCCATATTTGCAGCATTATTCATGTGTTTTTCTCCTATCCATCCACCATCATATGGTCTTCCATTAACCAAACCAGGAGAGCCATTAAGCTCAAAGTTCACTTCAATGTTTTTTTAAGGCAATTTACAAAATAGAGGTTGAAAGAACCATAAAAACATCCCAAATAAAAATGAATTTAACAAAATTGTTCACATGGAGTCTAATTAGGCGCGTTTTGAAGAAAACCCATGTTTTCGTTTTTCAAATTTCATGTTATTTTACTCAGAAAAAGCAACAAAAAATAGTGGCCTTTTAAGAATTGAAATGCATTTATGAGATTGAATGATCATTCAATTTGAAATCAATTTTTTCTCTTCAAATTTTTCTCTAGTATCCTGCTTACCTCTTTTCTGATGCTCTTTTTAAAACAATTGAATCGCAAGCTTGTTTGATTTAATTCTAATCTACATATGAAGGAACACACATGAATTTAAATTAAATTCCCCTTCTATTTGATCTTGAACTAAAACTGAATTTTATTCTCCTTTTCTTATTTGAAGTTATTTATGCATTTCTGGTTTGAAGTAATGGTGATTTTGATATGGTAGGATTGTGAAGAAGGACAATCCGGACCTCCTTAGTTAGGAGTCTCTTCTTTTATATCTTCTGCATCATAAACCATTGTTAATTAGTGCTCTTAGATTTATCTTCATGAAAGTAGTATTGTAGGGAAGGACAACCTGGTTCTCCTAAGTTAGGAGCCTCTTCCCTCATATATTACATAAATGAAGTAGAAATTGTTAAAATAGGTTTATATTTGTAATATGTACTTCCTTAATTCTTCAAATTTTATCTTTTAAACTTGATTGTATCTGATGTCCATATACAATGGATTTGCCTCCAAGTTTTACAAATCCGGATTGATAATTAAATACTTGTGTTAATTTAGTCAATAAATTAGCTCAACAATATAGATGCTTAACAAATGGCTTATCAATCTGAATCTTCTTATGAGAATGCTTCAAGAATGAGATTCCTTGTACTTCATAATGGGATTATGAATATCTCCTTAGTTAAGAGGGAGTATTAGAAATTGAAATACATTTCTGAGATTGAATGATCATTCAATTTGAAATCAATTTTTTCTCTTCAATTTTTTCTCCAATATCCTGCTTACCTCTTTTCTGATGCTTTTTTTAAAACAATTGAATTGCAAGCTTGTTTGATTTAATTCTAATCTACATATGAAGGAACATACAGGAATTTAAGTTAAATTCCCCTTCTATTTGATCTTGAACTAAAACTGAATTTCATTCTCCTTTTCTTATTTGAAGTTATTTATGCATTTCTGGTTTGAAGCAATGGTGATTGTGATATAGTAGGATTGTGAAGAAGGACAATCTGGACCTCCTTAGTTGGGAGCCTCTTCTTTTACATCTTCTGCATCATAAACCATTGTTAATTAGTGCTCTTAGATTTATCTTCATGAAAGTAGTATTGTAGGGAAGGACAACCTGGTTCTCCTAAGTTATGAGCCTCTTCCCTCATATATTACATAAATGAAATAGAAATTGCTAAAATAGGTTTATATTTGTAATATGTACTTCCTTAATTTTTCAAATTTTATTTTCTAAACTTGATTATATCTGATGTCCATATACAGTGGATTTGCCTCCAAGTTTTACAAACCCTGATTGATAATTAAATACTTGTGTTAATTTAGTTAATAAATTAGCTCAACAATATAGATGCTTAACAAATGGCTTATCAATCTGAATCTTCTTATCAGAATGCTTCAAGAATGAGATTCCTTGTACTTCATACTGGGATTATGAATATCTCCCTAGTTAAGAGGGAGTATTAGAAATTTTAACTAGGTACAATCTTCATAATGACCTTTTGTCATAAAGACATTGTATATTTTTTATAAATAAAGAAAAAGAAGGAAAGAAAGAAAAAGTATTTTATTTTATTAAAAACATGGGTTTCATGCTCAAGTCTAGGTCAAAAGCATGTTCTTCATGCTTCTAGGTTTTTCTAGGTCTTTCTAGGAAAAAAAGGAATTTATGTCATGTACTATAGTCCCATTTGGACTCTTTGTAACAAACAAAATATTTATTTTTGTCAAGAACAATCCATTTATTCCTCTAAGACCAAGACAACCCCAATCAAGGACAAGTTTGTCTAAAGGAGGGTTATTCGACCCCTCAAGAAGGCTATAAATACAGGAGTTTGACTCATTTGTAACACCATTCATCCACAAGTTTGGTCTGTAATAGCAAAGGAGAAGAAATAGTTGAAAGGATGAAGGAAGGAAGAAGAAATTGAAGTATTTTGGGTCTATCTCTTTTTTTGTCCGCACGTGTGAAGTTACTAGGGTTTTTGTGGCCATTGCAAGAGGCCGAAATTGTAGGGCTAAAATTTTGAGGAGTAGTTGTAGGGGCATAATTCTAGAGCGAAGCTGCAAAAGGTCGAAGTCTTGAAGTTTCCTTGTAGAGATCTTGCTGGGGGGATGACTTGGTGCTTGGGAAGATTCTAGGCTTTGGTATTTGGGTCCTGAAAGTCTCATTGTAGGAAGATTCTATAAGAAGAGAAACTTTCTTTCTGAGTTTTCCCCCTGGAGTTGTTTTGCCTTGACTTGGAGCCTATATCTTGTGTACATTGTCTCTTTGTGATATTCATTGTTTTGGTAATTGCTTGATGAACAATAACTAAAGAAGTAATAAAAGACCAACTAACATCACAAGTAATTATCAAGTTGAGGAAAATCATCTATAATCTACAAGTTTCCTGATTTTCCAACACATACCTCATACGAAAGTTGTGGAGTTTTTAGGTGAAGCTCAAAATGCCTTCAAATCCTGCTAGATGTCCTCACCACTACAAACAACAAGTTACTTGAAAATATTCTAGGAATAAGGCTTCATTCCTTCATGTAGTCATTAAATGAGAATATGGTCTTCAAAGCACAAACCCCTATCAATCAATGTAGAAAGACTACTGAATCATGAGAATTGTACTCTATCCTTGATAGGGGTGCCAAGAGTTCCCTTCGTGTTACAAACATTTTTGGGCACTTCAACCCCAATCATAAATGTCCATAAACTGAGGGCTCCTAAGTCTCTAAAAGTGTTGCTTCCTTGCCTAAAGGAACAAGGTCAGCTGATTACATCATCTCCCAGAAGTTCTTCACTGAAAACTGCTCATAAATGGTCAAAACTGGACCATATTGAAAGCCCAGTGCAGAGGGTGCGATGCATATCACCTTTCTAGTGTACAAGGTGTGATGCATACTGAATTTCTCCTCTGTAGGGTGCGATGGTCGGGAATGGACAAATGGCAGGGACAAAATGCGAGGTGGAAGATCATGGAATCTTTCAGAAGCTTCCCATATGACAATTGCCTCTCTGTTTTCGACCAGGGATGAGTAAGAGATCATTATTCTCCAAGTGGAAGCAGGAATTATCAGAGAGAGGACACTAATAAAGATCCCAGAAGATGACTCACCTCCCTATAATCATCTATATATGGATCCCTCATCACAGAGATCCAGAGGCTAGAATTTTGTATCTTATAGAGAAGTGATGTTGGTTTTCTGGTGTACTTTCATAGTGTTGGGTGATCTAAGCTTTGCTTGAGGTGAAGAAGGGCTTTCTAGCTGGAGGATGATGCTAGGTCAGAACACATGTTGTAATCCTCTTGCTACTTTTCATCTTAATAAAGCTATTCTAGTTTTCCTCCATATTCTTGTGTACTTGTTTATATATGCATTTGTATGGTTAACACACAATTGTTCCTGTGTTATTTATGAATATAGATCTTTGTTTTTTCGATAGTAGTATGTTGCTGTGATTCCACAGGTGCTCTTTGAAGCTGGGAAGATGAAGAACAAGCGGCGGAACTCTATCAAGAAGGAGAGGAAATCAAGCGCAAGACTAAGGTTGGTCTTCTTGGTTCTCCTCTTGTCTATTTTCATAAAGGAAAACGAAAGTAGACTTTACTTTTTTGTTTCTAAGATAGCCACCCATCTTAGTGGGAATACTGAGTGGACACTATTCCTGGTAAAAAATTGGCAACTCCACTGGGGAGTGACTAGATTGTTTGTTAGCCTATCTATCTTTGTTTCTTTTATAAACTTACAGACGGAGCCTGAAGCCAAGCCAGCTAGCCTTCGAGCTGCATTTGTTATACAAATGCAAATTAGATCAATGCTGCTTCAGCCTATCTCCAGGTTATGTTTATGAATTAAACAATTGATCTGCAAACAATCTAATTGCCCTAAGTGGTGGCTCCAGTAACCTCTTTAGATCACCCTTGTGTCTTATATATACTGAACATTACTTACTCAGCCTAAATCCCTGAACTGAATTGCAAACTGTGAGTGAAAACTTGTTTAAAGTCTCGCACTGGTACCATCGCACCCTGCCTTCAAGGCAGACTGTATGCATCGCACTTCCCGAGTGCAGTAGGTGCGTTGCATACTGGTTTCACTATGTAACAGGTGCCGATGGTCAGGGAAGGTTAACTTTACCTTCAAACTGTGGTTTTTTTCTTCACTGTTTTTAGTCCTATTCAGGAGTTTTGCTGTCTATAGTTAGTGTATCTTTGTGAAAACCCCCTTCTCTTGCATTATTCCGCCTCCTTAGTGCAAATAACTGTAAGTGTTTTTATGTATTGTGCGCCATTTTCAGTTCTCTTTTGCAAAAAAGTAGCATAGTCGAACTGTCGTTTTTGGATCTGAAAGTGTCGTAGCTATCATTTTCAGTTTTAGAAGACAATCCCATTATTCTTAATAGTCGATTATACAGTTACTATTGCATATGATTTGAATTATTAGTTTTTAAAGTGCCGAAAAGCAATTTTCATTGCGAAATCGTAAAGTGTCTCTCTTACCTTCACTTCATTTTGAAAAAGAAATTTGTTGAGTATCGTCGCTTTAAAAGTAATTCATATTTTCACATAGCTTTCATATCATCATTCATACATTAAGAAGGCTGAAAACAAATACATGCATGTGCATTTGCATTTTGATTGCTTGGTTTGATTTAGGGCAGTGCATTTAGCGTGTGCTTTGTGCTCTTTGTTGAAAGATTCTTAACTTTCTTTCCTTAGTAGCTAGGATTTTCATTGCCGAAAGAAGATTAAACATTTGTTTATCATCTTAGATTGCATTTTAGGAATTATATACACATCACGCGGTGAACCTGAAAGGCAAATTGTTAAGCAAGACCAACTTAAAATAAATTTAATGAATCTAACAATGCTTTGGAACTTAACACACAACATCTAGAGGTCTAGGCTAGAGACATATTTCGGTGTCGTAAAACCTGGTAACTGTTGTTTTCTGTGTTGGTTGGGTTATTCCTCCACTCTGAGACAGGAAGTGCCAGTACGGACTTGTGCTCCCACGTACCGTCGAGTATATATTGGGAGACCACAATAGGCTGCATCCTTTATCCTTAGGAAGTCGTGTCTGCCGCCCTATCGATCGCAATGCACCAAACACAGCATTCGGGAAGATTGACTGCCGTACCGTAAAAGTATTCTACAGTTTTGTGATTGGTTTGGTAATCCTCTCTGCCTAGATCTCCAGAGAATTCCATTTTTCTCCTTTTCAGGCTCCTTAAAGGAAAAGGTCCTTTGAGCACTTGTCACTTCAGGCTCAATAAAAATCGAAGGCGACTAGAGTCATCTTTTGTTTTTTCTCGACTCTTTAAAATTGAAAAAACAAGTTGTGTCAAAGCGTTTAAAACTTATTTTAATCGGAATAACATCAAATTCCCCCGTTGGTCTTTAGGTTGAGAAAATGGAGTCTACCAACCAAGGATTTCCCTTTGGAGGAAATCCTAGTCCCTTATCCTCTTGGGGAGATGTTGGTGCACCCCATATGGCCACTTTGTCACTTCCAGGGTTGACAATTGGTTTGCCTGTCTGGCTCTTCTCTACCTCTGTCGTTCAGAATCCCGTAATTCCTGAATAGTCAAGTCAACAACTAGATGACACTAGAGTTGCCTCCCAACCTTCTACTTCGTCTGATTCTCCCTCTCCTCCTTCCTCTTCGCTCGATAAAGCCGATAAAGCTAAAAATCAAGTAACTGAGAAGAAGAAGAAGCAGAAAGAGAAAAAGGAAAAGAAGAAAAAGGAACCAAAATCGAAAGGGGGCAACCAAGCGTCATCTAGCGAAAATCCTCACATCGCATTGTCAAAACCTAAATCTCCTTGTGTCATTTGCAATGGAGACCACTATCACCAAGGTTGTCCCTGCATCCCTCGGATCTTAAGGGACTGGTCTCCTCGTTTGCACAATCTGGTGGCATCAACCTCTGACGATCATGTTGAATGCACACCATCAACCAGTGAAAGTGAAGCACATGGACAGAAAATGGATCCCAAATTTCCTTGTAAGTTGTGTGAAGGCAATCACCCAGTCCACCGTTGTCCCTTCCTTGACGAGGCTAAAAGAGTTTTAGATGACCGTCCTGTTTCACCACTACGGCTTCCTCCTGGATATAAAAAACTC
This sequence comes from Pinus taeda, assembly GCA_000404065.3. Taxonomy (NCBI): domain Eukaryota; kingdom Viridiplantae; phylum Streptophyta; class Pinopsida; order Pinales; family Pinaceae; genus Pinus; species Pinus taeda. The sequence goes on from APFE030580216.1 coordinate 47,245, forward strand.
TTGCGAAGTCCTCCACCAGTTGAAAATCCGACTAGCCCATCATTGTGGTCGGCCAAAACATCTATCATTGAAAATTAACCCTCTGAATCCATACCAAACGAAAGTCAAAAGGTCGAGATGGCAGTTGACCCGGTCTTGCCTTCAGAGTGCTCATCTTCGAATGATACCGTCACTGAAGAGAAAGAGAACGACATCGTTCAAATTCTTTTCATCAACACAAACTTCGATGAACTTGGGGGCAGTCCTCTCATTCCCTTATCACAGGAAGGAAGTTCATCAGAGTCATATATGTCCATCTATTCGGTCCCACCACCAAGCAACCTAGTCGTTTCCTTCGACTGGAATCTACTAGGCATACCCCGTTTACTAGCTAGTGTACCATTCAGAATCATTGTACAAGCTTACAGAATGGTTATGGATGGTACCATCATCGATGAAGGGGATTCTGTGAGTATCCTTTCCTCAATTGCTTGGAAAGCGCTTGGTTCGCCATTGCTTTTGCCTGAAATGAGAAATCTGACAGGCTTCGACAAAGGAACCAGTCGACCTTTAGGGATCCTTCCAAATGTGCCCATTACTTTAAGAAGGAAAATTGTTCACATGAACATAATGGTAGTTCAAGGACCCTTAGATTATAATCTACTCCTTGGACGTGACTATATTTATTGCATGGGAGCCATCATCTCCTCACTCTTTAGAGTAATGTGTTTTCTGCACGAAGGCAGGATGGTCAAGCTCGTAGACCAAATGTCATTCCCCGGTTCACACATCACAAATAGTCAAATGCCATCCCTAAATGGTCTCTTCACGCAAGGAATGTCTCATCGATCTCCAGTCCGTCCACCTGATGAGCGCGAGTGATTCAGGAGGATGTGACTGAAACCCAGGGGGCATGCACCCTGGTCTGT
>APFE030580227.1:18246-64778 GCA_000404065.3 Pinus taeda
TTTATATATATATAGAAAAGTAATTTCTAAGGATCAATGTAGACATTTTACTTACCCAACCCACCGATATATTCATTGGCTTTTCAAATTAAAAACTATTCATGTAATACTTAAGGATCAAACTTTTAGATATATATCCCAAACAAGCAATGATCAATAGAGACATTGTACTTACTCAACCCACCGAGATATTATTTGGCTTTTCGAATTAAACTAGCTTTAAAAAGTTAAAGTTGCGAACACTTTCATGTGAAAAATTAGGTGGGGATAACATCTATGGTGCATGTCACCTAACCCTTTGCGCATGTATTGGTTTTTAAGTCTTAATTCTCTGACAATGACATTCACACAAAGATCGACACAGATTTTCAGGACACATATACTTTTCTTGACTTCAGACAATGCTTGATATTGAATTTAAAAAATACAAAATAATGATATTTTTTTGAATTCACATAATTTAAAACTGATATTGAATTAAAAAATAAATAAATAGGAAATCATGATACTTTTCTTGAATGTACAGAAAGATCAATATTGAATTAAAAAAAACAATGATGCTTTTGTTTTGAGAAAAGTATAATACTCAGCAGCTTTTATGTTTGTGATATAGTATTTATTATCATTAAAAGTTTTAAAAAATTAACTTTAATTTGTCTAAGAAGTGTAATGTAACCTAATAAATATAATTTAAATCAAAGTAAAGATATTTTTTCAAAAAATTTTGTATAATTTAATCTAATAATTAAATTAAATTGTTGCTATGATAATTTAAATTAAATATTTACTAACAAAAATGTAAAGTACTAATGAAATAAGTACGGGTACCTGTGTTATGATTATAGGGCCTCCTTGAGAAGCAAATAGACTTTGGGATTTCATCATATTTACAATCATGGTTACAAATCTCTCCATCTCTATCTGCACCCATGAACATAGTGGCAAATTTATAAATGAAACTTGATAAAACTACAATAATGACTATTTCAGTTATAAATTTCTGAAATATATCCATACCTTAAATGGCATGTTATCTGTTCGAAAAATTATGCCCGGGATATCATGGAGCCAATACGGAAATCCACTGCAACAGCATATAAAAAATTATGATGTAATGATGAAATTATTTCGAAGACTAAATGTGTGCGGAAAAATAATGAATTGCGTAGGTATGGTAAATAAATAAATTAAAAATATGTAATTATTTAATTTTAAAATATATTTATTTGAATTTAAGTTTTTGTGATTTATATTATGAATGTTGGAAAGATTTTTTTTTAAAATCATATTGAAAAATTAAGAAAATTTTTGGTAAAAATTATATAAAAAATTAAAAAGCTCCACGAATCATTTAGTATGTTTATTTTCATGACAAGATGAAGAACCAAATCATGGTATTAGATTAAATAGATGAAGAAATGTCATGATCTGGTTCTTCATCTTGACTTGAAGATAAACTACACTAGATGATTTGCAAAGCATCCATTTAGAGTTTCTTTATTTGAATTCAAGTTTACGTGATCCATATTATGAATGTCGAAAAATCACATAACGAAACTATAATAATGTCATGTCTTTAAAATTATCTAGTATAAACAAGATGAAAAACCAAATTATAACATTAAATTAAATAAATAAATAAAAATAAGATAATATGATTTTCAGCATTCAAAATATATTTATATTCAATACAGATACATATACGGAAATATAAGTACTCTGTATTAAAAACGTACTTACCCGAAATTCCATTCAGATTCAATGTATGGTCCAATTCTGAGACTTACATATAACCCTTTAGACTGTATCAACTTCACAAACGCGACCAAGTCAAATCTCCCTGCAAAATTAAACTGTGACAGACAACAACATAAGATTTATGAGATTATATATTTCTTAGTTTTAGCACAATGAAAGTTGAGCTTTGAAAAACATTTAGACATTTTAATTAAAATTAATTTTGGTTTATCGAGGTTGGAATGATGTTTTGAGTTTCTGATTTTTTTGAAGTTTTAAAGGAATTTAAAATTTATAAAGGTTTTTTTTATGAATTTTGTTTGATATTTTGCGAAAAATTGTTGGAAAAGTAGATTTGAATTACTAAATTTATATAGATAAAATGGATTAATTTTTCCGTATTTTGAATTTGTTTATATATTAACAAAAATAGTAATTTTAACAAGAATTATCTTGTTAAAAAAAATTCAATAATTAGATTTTTTTTATTTTAAATGTGATTAGGTTGAAATTTTTCTATATAAAATGTGATTAGGTTGAAATTTTAACTAAGTTTTTTTTGTATAAAAGAATATGAAAAAGGTTTTGTTTAATTCTTTTATATTTTGTTTTTCTTGGTTGAAATCTAGTGTTACAATTTTGAGTGAGATTGTGATGTTTTATTGTTTAAAATGTATTTTTAAATGTATAAATGGGTTGGAATGTATACCCTATTTTGAATGCTCCTTATCCTGTTAAAATGTAATATTGTTGCAGATAACTATGATCAAAAATACAAATACAAAACATGATAAGGGAAAATGATGTCATCATCCGGTATAGTTACAGAAAACATGCTTGAATGGAAAAGTTGCAGATAGCCCTAATAAAAAATAAAAGAAATACAAAACTTGTGGAGGGAAAAGTGATGCCATCATCAAGTACAGTTACAGAAAACATGATTGAGCGAAAATAATTATGATGATAATGTAACTTGGTCAATAAAACTTCCAGAAAATACTGTTACCATCATCAAAGATACAAAACATTTTCAAGAGAAAATTATGCCATCACGAGGTACAGAAAACATGTTGAGAGAAAAATCATGGATGACCGCTTTCTATATAGAAATGATGCTTCCATGACTTATAGTAAACATGTTGAATAACAAATACCGGACAGTAATGTTACCTTAAACATTGGTGATAAAAATTTCAGAAAACATTGTAATGTTACCTAAAACATCGGTGATAAAAATTTCAGAAGACATTTTACAGATTTCGATACAGCACAAATTTCAAAAGACATTCTGCAGATTCCAGTACGGTGCGAAAATCGACATGTCTAGAGAGTCAAACTCTCACACTCCGAATGAAAATATTGCCCAGATTATACAGAAAAATTGGGAAGTTTCCATTGGCTCTTACCTTGCCCTGCTCAGGTTCATGCATATTCCAGAAAACATAGGTCTGAATGCAATCCAGTCCTCCCTCTTTAGCTTTGTCTATTATCCCAGGCCACATCTGTACAGTTACAGAAATAGTAACCATCATTCAGCACTGATATCATATGAATATACAATGTCTATATATCGTCAAATAGAGAAGAGGAGAAATGCAGATTCCACATTTGTACAATTGTATAAATAGTAATCATTATCCACCACTGATATCATATGTATATATATCAACAAAAAAGAGGAGCAGAAATACAGATTCATTGTATATATGCTGTGATCTAGACATATCAAAAGGAGGTGAGAAATATAGATCAGAATGCAGGCAGAGCATGTTCCAAAAACTTACCTCTGGGGTGCTGCGTGGGTAGTGAATGGATCCCGAAATGAGAAGCCTTCGTTTCCCATCGATAATCAGAGAAGTCCCGTCATATGTAACTGTGGCTCCGGCATTCAATCCTCTGAGCATAAATATGGAGATCCACAAGCAGAAACCTGCGAATTCAATGACAGTGCTGCTTGAGATGGCCATGAGTGAATGAACTCCCTGCGCTTCCACACGAGGAAGGAAAGAATGTAATGCGCCTTCTTTATATATATTTGATTTGCAGGAATATATGTATCAATTCAGTCTTGGAAGCAAAGAATATAGGCCCTTGTCTAGGAATATATAAATTATCTGAAGAATTATGTGTTTGTGATTGGTATCTTTTGCGACCCCAATGGATACGGCCGTTTCATGTGGGAGGACAAGGAAAATGTGACACCATTTGCATAAAGTTGTTTTTATAATTTGTCAACATTTACATTCACCACATGCAACTTTGGCACATGTTGTGTCATCATCATGAAAGAAAATGGTTTTACTTTTTGCAGGGACACTGTTTTGTGAAGCACACAACCAATTGCATGGTGGGAAAAGTATGTTTTTCCTTTTTGCAGGGACACTCTGTTCTGTGAAGCACAAGAGCAATTGCATGGTGGGAAAGTAACTTTGTAATTTATTGAATTTGAGCATTTCATTACCACTATTTAGGCATTTCAATTTTGGACTTATTGAAGAGTTAAGAAGTATTAAAGGCATTTTGATTTTAAGAAGTATTAAAGGTATTTTGATTTTAAGAAGTATTAAAGGCAGTTTGATATCAATTTTGGATTTATTGAAGAGTTAAGAAGTATTAAACATATTTAGATTTTTAATGGATAAAAGGGTTAAAAGTATAAATATTTTGAATTACAATGTGTATTTAAGAATTTGATTTTTATGTGATGAACATTGTTGACATATTATTATTGAGAAAAGTATTGGATGGATCAGTGTCACTGGCTCATATCTGAGCCTAACTTCACATGGTGTTGAGGAGAATTGACCCCGTGACCTCTCATAGAGAGGTGCTTATGTGACGGGTACTCGACCACCAATTAGGTTAACCCTCGGCTATTTTTTTATCACTATTAGTATATAGACATTTTAATTTTGGATTTATTGAAGTGTTAAGAAGAATTACATCGATTTTAATTTTGAATCAATACAAGTGTACAAAAGCACAAATTTATTGAATTGCAATAAGTGTGTAATTTAAGGATTTGATTTCTACATGATTAACATGGTTTACATATCACTATCATTGTTAGTATTCTCGGTTTAAATTCATTTTTAACTTTCATTTTATCAACTATTAATATTAATAGGGATGAGGCATAATTCATGATTAACATGATTCACACATATCCATTTTTATTAGCATTATCATTGTTAATACCACTTACATTTATTACTTAGCATTATTAGTTTATATCCATTTCAAACTTTATTGAGCATGAACAGGGATCAAATCCATTTTGTTGTAGCCAGAAATCCCTTATGTTGTTGTTCTTTGTCCTAAGCCCTTATAAATGAGTACACAAACTAATATAGCCAACCCTATCTAACAAAGATGGACTGAACTCAAATGCTTCAAGGCTACAATAATAGCCACAACTAACAAACCCCATGCAAGGGAGGAGCGTTCCCACTAGGATTCGAACCTGATCTTCATCACAATAAAAGTTCCAAGTTACCACTAGACCAACTATTAAGGATTTCATTTTATAAATGATATTATACTTAATTTACAATGATTGCACTCCGAGACACATTAATTGAGTATGCAAAAGATGTGTCACTTCTATCCATAATGCTAATGTGGTATATATTGACAAAAAATATTACTAAAATAAATTATAACAATAATTATATAAGCCTACTGTATTGTTTGCACCTCAAAGATATGATCCTTCTTAGCACTTGATAAATCAATGTGTATACATGTGTTCACACCTTCTATTTCACAATCTATTTCTTCTAATTCTTATGTTCTATTTTTAATCTATAAATTTGGCATGTATGAGCAAGTGTGTGACCCTATGGAGAGTCAAGTGTGATGCATGAAGGTTCCAACACATGAAGGGAAAAGGAAGTGTGCCCCTTGGAAGCCTGTAATAGTGTGCAGCTTGAAAGGAACACACGAGCGAAATGACATCACAAGCTAAGATGCAGAATAGTCCACAAGTTAAAGTGATGTGTTAATCCAACAACACACATTCAACAAGATTCGTACAAATGCAAACAAAATATTTCATAAGCATATGCGTAAGTTAAATGACATACATTTTCAATACAACAAGAATAATCTTACTTTTTTATTTTTTTTTCTAAGTAAGAGTAATCTATTGATAAAATACAAAGGTATTTACAGAGTGTCCTAGCCGGAAAGGGACTCGGCCTAAATCAGCATGCTACCATTAACAAAATCTGAGACTGCCCCAACAGAGGGGAAACCAGTCTGAAAGAGAGAAAGAGATACAAAAAGACACCGGATTTAACCACAGTTTTCTGAAGAGAACAAAAAAAACAACATTGCAAACCCATCCAGAAACCAGCAGTGCGTCCGCACTGGACCGCCAACCTGGACAAAAAACAAGACAGAATAGACCAAGAACTAAGTAAAGTGTCACCTGGTAGACGTGACGCGCACAACGAATTCCTCCGTGGCAGGTTCCTCCACAATCGGGCAAGCCCAGTCATCTAGGTTGTCCGACTCAGCATGGCCCACCGCCTGCTGAGCTCCTTCCCTACTGCCAGCTTCCAGCTGCGGACCCGACGTGTCTGCCATGCGGCTTTCCACTGCCTACATGTCACTCTGCAGGCCTGAGTCCTCATGTGAGCTGCCAACAACGACCTTCCCATGTCGTCTGTTCCGACCACCATTACCACCTTGTTCTTCGTCGTTGCCTATGTTCCGACTTGGACCAGCTCTGTGCGTCTCCTCCATGGAAATTGTCATAGGGATGTTCTACTCAGCTTCTTCAGTAATGGAGATGGAGACGGTGGTGACAATGACCGGGTAGTTCAGAGAGCTGCGGAATCGGAATTGCGTGGTATGGGGGACCTGGTGCAGGGGCAGAGGGAAGGGAGTAGTGCACACAGCTGCCTCATCGCGATCAGAGCAGTGGAGGCCTGCTCTGCCCCGGCTCCTTCTAGTGTTCGGATAGTGGGGATTTTCCGCAGATGAAGTCAGGGAATCCGAAATACTTCGATGCCGAGCCTGAGACCGAGAGCTACCACCTCGCGTGTCGCTGCGTCTACTACGCATGCGGTGGTGAACTATGGTGGAAAGAGGAGCAGAGAATGAGTCAGGGTAAGCGAAAGGGTAATAGACAGGGGAATTTTGCGTAGAGGAATCAGAATGTTGGAGAACAGGAGCTGAATTGTAGAGAATTGTTTGGGAATGGTGGTAACCATTGCCCGAACCAAGGCAGCATACAATCCAACAACGTTGCCCCGTGCTGGTTCTCTCAGTTGGCTCTGCCGCCTGTGGAGGGCAAACACAATGGAACAGGGGAAGAATGCCTGGATTATGATTGGGAGCCATGGTTAAACAGGGCATGGCTCTACCTCGACTGTAGCGGGCATTTAATGCTACCTGCGAGGTGCCCTGAGGGTCATTAACTCTGGTCTTGGGAATATAGATGAGGGCCAAGTGGTCAGTCTGTCTGCCGTCATCCCGTTTCCTCACCATTAACGCATTAATGGTCACCCGCATCTAAGGAATAATCCTACTATATTAACAACATATGCATGAAATAATGTTGCCTGTGATTTTATTATTATAAGTGAAAGTTTATCCATACATACACCATTGATGACCACTAGCCCCAATAGTGGAACATTATAGTCAAGAACACATGCTCCTCCAAAGAAGTATACTCGCTCTACGCTATGGAGAAGCCAAGTCTCTTCACAATACTCCCAATTTCTTTCTAAGCCTAAGCCTAGCCAAAAGCATGGCTCCCAAAGTGTGTTACATGAGTTATGAGGTTCTATTTATAAGAAGAGGGGGTGACTCTTCAACTCCCCTTTGCGACCTTTGGACTATCCTCATGACTCTTCAACTTCTTCACAAAATAACGCATTACATTACATGATGACTTTTGGTATTCCAATATTGACACTTGGAATTTCACTTATAGCATAATTACAAATAATATTACATTTTCCACTCATACTCATATTAGACAAAATATGGTAGAGACAAATTGACAACCTAACAAGACACAACACTATGATGTTCGAGTTTAGGAGAAGTCTAGCTCATCAACCTCCACTTGCTACTTCTTGGTCACATATTGGTGCCAAGCTTGGTACTGTGTGATGGTGTCCCCAAACTGCTTAACGATGTCTAGCTGGAAGCAGACTCTAGCCTTCATGGTATCATGGTACACTATCTTGGAACCTATCTCCAACTTGCTCTGAAGCATGAGCAACATTATTTTGACTTTGACAGGATCACTGTTGAACTTATGCACCTTGTGTGTGCTCAGCTCGAAGTCTTCCCTTGTGGCCCCTTGTCTTAGCTTCTCCAAGTACTCTTTGACCTCCTACTGGACTTGCTTCTTAGGTTTAGCTTTGGTGAGGGAACTGATTGATGGGATTGGGTGTGTTCTCACCAAGACATCCAAACTACTATACAACCACACATATGAGGCATGTGTGCGGCCAATGAATGAGGCGAGCTACTTGTTGTTCTGAATCAATATTGAAACCTTCACTGTCTCCAGCTCTGCCTGTAGCTTCATTTTCTTCACTAAGTCAAGTGAGGCCCCTTTGAACTACATATTTCACTCTTGTACATAGGCGATGGCAGCATGTATGTTTTTGAGAGTTTTAACAAAATCTTTGCTCTGTTGTTGTAGGCCATGCAAACAGACAATTGCTTTATGCACGGTTACAAACTCGTCATAGAGCTTCTGCATGGTTTCTCCAAGTGTTGATACTTTACCAAGTATCACTTCTCTCATCTCCCCCAATGCGGAAATTGCATTCTGCGCTGCTACTCGAAGTTGTTCTACCTCTTGCCTGGCAGCCTGCAAATTTTGTGCCAGTTGTGCAATCTCGGTCATCAAATATTGAACATTTGATCTTGTTGCTCCTGCATAGGCCAAGCTGGCTTCATAAATTGCAGTTGGATGCTTCTTGGTATCTGACACTATCACCCTTTCTTTGATGAATGTAGGTGAAGCATGATCATTTGGAAAGTGCTTCCTCTGTGCTTGTACAATCCTCTTCTAGAACTCATCAAATGATAGATTGTACAAATCCATGACTGAATCACCATCAATGAGAACAACATCTCATTGCTCGCTCAGGGATGGATCTACTGCTAGAGGTGGTGGAGGCAAAGGGATGACTTGTGTTTCTCTCGGCATCAGGTCAACATATTCATGTTGAATCTCCTGTTCCAACTCCATGTTTGTCATTTCGATCAATTGCTCAATCTGTTGAGCAAGCTCCTGATCCTGCATCTGTTCACCTTCCTCCTCCACTGCTATTTGTTTTGGTTTTTCAACCCGTATCATCGTTGTTTCCTTTGTCATCACGCCTTGCCTTTTTTCTTCTTCCTACTTCTGCTTCTCTTCTCGTTTTGTTAGGCCCCTTTTCATAACATGTTCTCTTCTTCTCAGCTCCTATTCTTCCTTTAGCTTCTTCTCTGTCTCCTGAAGCTTCAGTTCTTCTTCTTGCAACCTCTGCTTTTCTCTCTTCCTCCACTCTGCTCTCTTCATCCTTTGCTTCCTCTTTGCTTCCATTGCCATAACTTATTTCTTGATAATAGGATCTTCTTTCATTTTACAACTTTGCTCTCGCTCTATATTGTCATCAATCTTCCTCTTTCCCTTGTCCTGCATGAGATTGTTGCCTTCTACTGTTGTTGCTTCTGGAACTGTTGATGTCTGTGGAGCAACCTTTGAATTCCTTGCTATACTAACCGACTCATTCATTCTGGAGGCATTGTAGCAATACCTCCAAGGATCCTCCTCAGGCCAATGAAATGCCTCGCTGATCCATGGAAAGTAAACTCTCGTACAATGGTCCTTGCAAATACTATGAGGATCATACAGATTAAATTCCTTACTACCGAATTCAAATTCACTATTTCCTTAGCCTCGACATCTGCGACTTTCAAGTTCTTTATCTCGTATAATCTGATCTGCAAAGGAAGAGTGTGTAACACCCTCCTCCCACATCTACCCAAGCAATCGGCAAGTCGGGTTAAACATGCAATGAGAGGCTACTATGATATGATTCAACCTCCTAGGTAACCTTAAGGAAATGGAATCGACGGAAACACAACACACAGACCTCCCTCAGGTGCTTCAGGACCCCTAGCAGCTAATCCACCACTCCAGGTGCCCAACCCTTGAGTTAACCTAGAATTTAGATGAATTAAACCCAAAGTCGCTCCCATGACAGGGCATGCATGCAACTGTAACCCCAAAGTCGCTCTCATAGGCTTGCCTACCAGCGACCAAAGACCTAATTTGTCATTGTTATGCCAACGACTTTGGGCTTTGATCCACTTTTTCAGGCCCATACCTCAGGTCACTGCCTAAAACTGAACCATCTCTTAAAATCAGTAAAATAACATGGAAATGACAGTAATGAAGTAAATACTTGTTCAAATTCTTGACTAGACCCCTACTAGCCATGACATGCATTTTTTCAAACACTTAGTAAATATTCAACGTACATGTGTAAATAATAGATCCAAGCATAGGGGTCTCCTACTTATCTGAGATTTGCTATGAATCATTGTCTCCTTATCACATTAGATGTCATTTCATCCATTAGGTCATAGATACATTGATCACTCAATTACAAGTAAAAACATGATGAAATCCACACATGCATGTAAATAACCAACATATTAGGGACAAAATTATCCATGAAATCACAACCATATATACCACATATAGTCCATCATAATACTCATAGAAATACCAGGAGAAATAAACTTTCATTAATGATGTAAAATTCAAACCCGGGATGGGGCTTCCATGTTCCACCCAATTGTAGAATGGCTGAGCCAAATCCCGCTTCAGTCATTCACCCCTGTGCCATATTCCAAGCATGAATGTGGGATCTCATAGAACACATCAATCAATACTCATCTAGGGCTTCTAGAGGCCATCCACCTCAACCCATCAAACATTGGTTCCACCTCATGGTCAGACATCACCAAAACCATCATCAGATCAATCTTTATCCCAACTTTCTAGGGCTCTAGAGCGTTTGTTCCAATCAAGCCTCCAGGAGTAGTAATTCAACCCACAACTACCATCGGGCTCCAGAGCATTTCCCAACCAAGGCTCCAGGACTAGTAACTAAACCACCAAGGGCTCCAGAGCGTTTGTCCAACCAAGTCTACGAGACTAGTAACTCAACACAAGATGTTACAGGGTTTCAGAGCATTTGTCCAACCAAGGCTACAGGAACTAGCAACTCAACCCAAGCTAAGGAAAGATGAGAAACAACCAAAAACAAACAATGAAAGTAAACCCGTAATCACCATGGCTATCCATTAAATGGCAAGGCTAGGAAATCCACTGTCAATCCCGGTTATCCTCCATGTCAATGATAGATCGTGACCAAGAAACCACATGCATGTGCCATGCATGCCAAAACTAGTGAGGAAAACATACATGCAACTCAATACTTGCAAGCAAAACGCGTTGTAGCTGCTAATATCGATGCCCTCTTGTGCTTTCCTACTCTTCATTTGCCTTCTTGCTCCAAGAATCCAAGTATGCCACACCCACCAAGAGTGCTCCAAGAAAACTCTAAGTCTCCAAGCGTATGAGAGAGAGAGAGAATAATGAGAGGGCTCCAAAACTAAATGGACCAAGTCTCGCCCACTAATCCTCATAATCCTTTTTATTAGTGAGGCCTTTATTTCATTCATTTTCCTCTTCACATGCAACGTGTGACCTTTCACCTTCCTTTTCTCCTAATTTCCATTATTTTCATAAATGAAATGCCAATAAATGCCTCATGCATTTTCAAAGCCTTAGCCAATGCCTTTGCCAATTCCCTTAACCATAATAAACCGAATCAACACCAACTATGATGTTTCTCCCACCATTCATCTTGGAATACGAGTCCCGTCATCCATGGTCTTATATATTTTTACATGAGTTTTTAACCAGGCCTATTAGAGAGTGGGCCATCATGCTTTCTTCTTCTTGTGTAGTGTTGCTAACAACCTTGTAGCGAGATGGTATGATACTTCTTGCACGATCAATTTTTCAATGGCATACCTTGGTAAGACATGAAGAGGCTTCTCTCCACCAAACACTCTGATGAAGGTTCCACCTGGTGAGGCATACCAATCTGCAATGTCTATTATTTCCTCCATTGCTTCTTGGGACATGCAAGGTGGATCTTGTTTAAATATAAGCCTGTATAGTGGGATGATAAATTGGTTAGTTGGTCGTGCCATTACTCCTCGATAACGACATTCTGAAAGCAACTTGCAATAGATGTTCACGACAGTATCTCATGGTGTCCATGTCTAGTTCATGCTAGGGAATTGTTGCTTCGCACAGATTGCATCTAGTAAGTATGCAAACATATAGGCAGATTCCTAGCCTATGCTAAATGGGCCTTCAATTGTTGAGCTAACATATATGACCAATTGAATGGCCTCCCATCATTCACCAACTGATACAATAAGACTGCCCCCCTTCAGGAAAGGTTTATGGACCATGGATTCTGCAAGTGAAGATAATCAAGTGTTGGTAAGCCTTACTAAGGAACTTTGTCTTGTACACATGGGAGGGTGTTTGTTGAAACTTTTATGGCTCTTTCACCCAGTGTGATAAGGATCTCTTCAGCTATTGGAATTAACCAAGACCTTTTACTTATGTGATGTTAGTTGAATTTCATATGAAAGAGTATGAAAATCCACATGTGCATACTGTAAAGAAGATGAAACATAATGTAGACCATCAAATCAAGAACACAAACACATTAATAATGGAGTGCACCTAGTGTGGGTTACGTCTCCGGGCCTTGGTGTCAAGAGTGGGGAGGCTGCTTCATAATGCTGCAAGATGATGATGAGTACATAGTACATTCTTTGTCATTACAAGGATATATTACCTCAATTAGAATGGGATGTCTCTCCACGAGAGGTTCTTAGGAACTCTCACTCATATGGGAAAATTCCCTCAACAAGAGTTACATGTCTTTCCATGAGACATCCTCCTATAGGAACTCTCACTCAAATGGGCCCTCCTTCAACATGACAAGGTAATAAAATCTCACATGATGTGGCATACAAGTATCTCTCAACATAATGGTAATTAGGGACCTCAAGAACAAAAATAACATCTCAGCAAATTAGAAGAAATACATGGCATAACTGCATCATTTACCTCCACTTTCGTGGATGGCCGAAAAATTCAAAGCTCAGCCACTGAAACAGACATCACTGCTGACTATAAACATTTCCCCTTTCTAACACAACCAAATTTTGGACCCTTTGGAATCTTGAAGATTCCCCTAAAGATTCCTTCCTGAAGAATGCTAAAAAATCCGTTGTTCGGATCAAGATTCTGAGCACACCACTGTGCTCCCTATGAAATTTTGTGAAAAATGACTATAAAGTTGGCATTATTATGCCTTTGTCAAAAATCAACCTCCAAGGGCATCTTTTAGATTTCTCAAGATTCTACCATGATTCCTAGCTACTGGATGCCTGAATTTCTACTGCTCATATGGGGAAATGGTTCGCACGGTTGGACTTCTGGCAAGAAAATGTGCAAAAATTACTATAAGATTGTCAAATTCTAACACTAGCACCTCTAGTCCTCAAGAGAATATTTTCAGCATCCAAGAGATTCCCTTGCTCAAGGTTCTGCTCCTCTGATCCGCTCATGGTTTTTCTCCGGTCCTTCCTCCGTCGATGGTCAAATGAAATGACTTCGGTTTAAATATAATATTTGGGGCAAACATAATAATGAGACTCGCCTGACGTAATGGTTAAGTGGCAAATTCAGGGGACAAGGGTCTCGGGATCAAACTCGTGGGTCTGTACCCTGTTATATATGTTGGCTATTTTAAATGGCGCATTTGTCAAATCTTGGTGGGCACAATTTGCAATTGGTTAACGTTGGTGACATTAACATGTAACCGTTATGTCCCCGGATGCGGGTGCTTACGATGCATGAATGGCGGGTGGCAAGTCACATGGGCAGCTGTCAGCCCGGACAAGCCACCATAAACCTACACGCCAAGCCATTAAATGCGTAGGTGAACTCAGGCGATGTGAAGAACCGTTCGGCTCCAGAGAAATTTATGGGGACAGGGACAATCCTGGGGAAGGCAACCTGGGTTAAGGTGCCATTCAATGTGCGACCTGAACAAAGGATTATGGCAATCCATAAGAGCACTGTATTCTCGCATAGCTCACAGAGACCTGAGCAGATTCTGAAGGCAACAGAGCACACTCTGGTCAGGTGCAGGATTTTACCAAGGATTTAGGTAAGCGATTTCAGAATGTCTGAGCGGCATGAGCAGTCGCAGAGGAGGTTCGAGGGGCAGAGGAGGTTCGAGGGGCCATCCTGCTACTCAGAGGCCCACCACTTCACCCGCTTCCTCTGTTGACATTCCTCCAGACCAAGGTAGCAGTTCGCGCAGAACAATTGGCCAGCAAATTGGACGAGGAAGGGGAGAACCCATGGATTGTGGGCACTTGGAACATCCCACGGTTAAATACTGCATACCCTGCACTCTGGAGAACAACACGCTGATTGTGTCAATCACTATTGAGCACTGTAGCGACTTCCGAAGGCCACGGGACAATCTGACAGTGCCCAGGGTGGATATGCAGGTGCCCAGGGTGGATTTAAGGCCACCCACTCAAGCTGAAGAAGCCGGAACTTCGACGGTGCTGCCTGCCCAAGGAGGGATGCGCCTAGCTGAGGGGGAAAACAAGAAGGTCTAGGGGTTAACGATGGAGGACGAGCCTCACCTGACAGATGAGGAATAACACAGCAGCCTCTCCGTTCTCTTGGCTAGGAATGCAGCTCTCAGTCCATCTTCTCTCTATTTTACTCTATGTGTTTGAATGTCAGTGTGTCAAGGTTCACCGTGAAGGTCAGTCTACGTGTCGATGTCAGTCTACGTGTCGATTATTCCAAGTAAATGGGTCCTTAGTGTCAAGTTATCTGTCCGCTGTGTTGGCTCAAAAGCCTATTGTGTCGATTATATGTTGGTTCAGTAGGTTGGAAGGAACTGGTTCTTTTGCCAGATGTACTGATGGATAGTCATGGGAAATTCTCTACGGAGAAACAAGGCTTTAGCCTTTTTGTAAATCTGGATGTAAATTTTCATTTTTTGTAATATAAATTAGCTCAGTCTTACAGAGAAAAAAAAAACATATTAATATACAAACTAATATTAAAAATATACACTAACCTACACTACTTTTTATTCACTCCACTCATACGTATGAGTGATTTAGAAATTCAAACCAATTTAAGTGTTAAAATAGTTATGCTTTAATGCCCCTTTGCTTAATGCAACACAACTTGGCTTATCGGATCGGGGAATGAGGGTATTGGTTCTCAAATGTGTTACAATGCCAAAGTCCCCGATGCGATATCGGCAATCAGCGTCGGGAGGGTATGAGTCCATCGGGGTTTTTAGAAACATGTCATTTGAAAGCTCCCGATGCGATTAAAACTTCCGATACGATTAAAATCATTTTTTTATATTTTTTATAATATAAATTTTAATTTAATTAAATTAATTGTATTTAAATAATAATTAATTTAATTAATTTGAGATTAATATTAAAGATTTTTTTTTATTTTTTATTTTGGTTTATTTTATAAATTGCAACTATTTTTAATAAAATGAAAAACAAATTATAGCCACTTTGAAATTATGATTTTTCAAGATTAATAATTTATTGGAGTAAATTACTAAAATCTGGTTGCTTCATGATTTGGCTATATGGAAAAATGTTAGTAAAAACTCACTACGGGTTAATATTTAAAATGAATGCATTATTGAACTAATTTATCTACAAAATGCAATATTGTACATTTTACGCATTTTTAACCCAGGCTACATAAATAATCAGACTTTTAAAGGAGTGTCATTTTCAAACCAATTGACCAAATGAGGCGACACAAGCATCAATGTGAAGCTTATAAAAAATCGATTTTAACAAAGCAATCAAAACAAGAATCCAAAGAAAACTAAAAATTAATAAAAGCGTAGGGCAATCAACTAAAATAAAAATCCAAAAAGGTATTTGGCCAAATTTTAATAGAAAAGGTCCTCATTATTTGAGTTGAGCAAACCCAATAATGGGGGGGTTGTGTTTTCACCACAACAGGGCCCTCCTGCTCATCGACACTTCCTCCTTGGTCCTATCCATCTCAATATCATGCCCAACCAACTGCTCATGCATTTCAATCCTATGCTCAGCCAAAACCTTAGTGGAATGCATCTCATCAGGGGTGGAGGCCCTAGTACAACTCTCCTCCCACTTTTTTGCCTCCACCACTTGCTCAACCACAACCATTGCCTCCTGCTCCACCAAGGAAACCCCAAATGCCTGCTCAATCGAACCCGAGCCAAACAACAGACAGGCTCAGCAAGTATATAGTGGGGAACCTTCATGCCCAACCTATGCTATGGAGATTCGGGAGATTAACCTACGATCTGGGAAGGTTCTCCCAGATAGCCAGCCTCCCCCTCAGGAGGTTGAGGAAGATAAAGAGGAAAGTGAACCAAAAGCAATTCCACTCTTTCCTGAGAGACTTTCTGGAACAACACAACCCACCCCAGAAGAAACTGAACTTCTCGGAGAATTGAAACAGTTATGTGTAAAGATAACACTTCTCCAAGCCATAAAGGATGTACCTATATACAATAAGATGATAAAAGAGAAGTGCTTCAAGCATCCAGGCAGGCGCAAAAGAGATGCCCCAACCATTAATGTCATAAGACAACTGTCTAACCTGATGTTGGGGCAGGTAATCTATCTGAAATATCTAGCCCTGGAAATCAAGTAGTTGATGTCCACATCAATGGCACCATGATCCCACATACCTTGATTGATCTGGGAGCTACCATTAATGTGATGAAAAATGACACCATGCTCAAGCTCAAAGTCCAGGGCTCCTTGAGAAAGACCATGGCAGTACTGCCACTAGCAGACCACTCCACCATGAACCTTGAAGGGATTGTGGAGGATGTGATTGTCCCCATTGATTCTTAGGAGTACCTTGCTGATTTCTTGGTTCTCAAGCCAAAGGAAAAGCTCACTGGGTATCCTCTCATCCTGAGAAGACTCTGGTTGGCCACTGGCGATGCTTACATCAGTTGTTGGGCTAGGAAAATGACCATTAAGAACAAGCATATTTCCAAGCAACTAATCCTATACCCTCCTACCCAACCCCTGCTAGAACATGATATACCTCTCTGGTTGGAGGAGGAGGATGAGGATGAAGTCTATTTTGCACCACTGTGTGCAGTAGAAACTGTCATAGGGGGGGGGACCAAAAAATGAGGATGATATTATTAGAAATTTAATTCAGAATCTACCCCCTAATATTTTTTCATTAGAAGATCTAGTGAAAGAAACCTAAGACAATCCCCTAACTGATCTCTATGTGGCCAATCCAACCTTTCTCTGTGTTAAGAATATAGAGTTCAGCCCATAAAGAACCTTGATAATCAACTCATCCCTATCCACCTCCCAGGAGAAGGAACTGTGCAACTTATTAAGAAAACATTTAGATGCCTTGGCTTGGAGTTATAAGGAGACGAAGGGAGTGCACCCTTTAGTATGTACTCATCATATATACATTAAGGAAGATTGCAAACCAGTCAGGCAGCCTCAAAGGAGGATGAATCCAACCCTTAAAGACATTGTTAAGGAAGAATTGCAAAAACTACTTGATGCAAGATTCGTCTACCCCATCTCTGACAGTGAATGGGTCTCTCCTTTAGCGCTAGTGCCAAAGAAAAAGGGTAAGTGGAGACTCTGTGTCGATTATCGGGAACTGAACAAGGCCACTAAAAAGGACCATTTTCCTTTGCCTTTCATAGATCAAGTGTTAGATGGTCTAGCGGGGAAAAAGTTTTTCTCCTTCCTAAATGGGTTTAGCGGGTACAATCAGATTCAAATCAGCCTGGAAGACCAAGATAAGACCACTTTCACTTGTTCATGGGGTACCTTTGCATACCGAGTCCTTCCTTTTGGTTTGTGGAATGCTCCAGCCACTTTCCAGAGAGCAGTATTGAGTATATTTTCTGAACTGGTTCATGATGCGGTGGAAATATATATAGATGATTTTACTCCTTATGGTTCTAACTTTCAAGAAGCTTTATCTAACCTAGGGAAAGTTTTGGACAAGTGTATTGAACTGAACTTGTCCCTCAGTCCAGAAAAATGTGAATTTTTGCTGACTGAAGGGACTGTGCTAGGTCATGCAATATCTCAACAAGGATTACAGGGGGACCCCAACAAAATTGCCATCATCCAAAGGGTCCCACCTCCTCAAAAAGTGAGATATGTCCGAAGTTTCCTAGGCTTAGTGGGATATTACAGAAGATTCATTAAAGATTTTAGTAAGTTAGCCTCTCCGTTATTTTCCCTTTTGGGAAAAGATGTTGAGTTCATATGGACTGAAAATTGTCAAGAAGCCCTAAATACCTTGAAAAGCAAACTTGTGACTGCCCCAATTTTGAGAGGCCCAAATTGGACCCTACCTTTCCACATTCACATAGGTTCCTCCAACAAAGCAATAGGAGTAGCCTTGGGACAAATTGATGAAAGGTTACCTTATGCCATATATATTATAAGTAAAAATTTGTCAAAGGCAGAGTTAAACTACACGGTCACCGAGAAGGAACTCCTAGCTGTAGTGCATTCCTTAAATAAATTCAGACATTACATCACAAGCTATCAAACCTTTGTACACACTGATCATACTGCAATTAGGTATTTAATGAATAAACCAGATGTAAATGCTCGCATTATTAGATGGTTGCTTTTACTGCAGCAGTTTGATTTAACCATTGTTGATAAGCCTGCTAAAGAAAATGTTGTTGTTGACTTTTTGTCTAGAGTAAATTTGGCTGCAGGTGAGGAAGGAATGGTGGATGATGAAATGTCAGGTGAGCACCTATTTTCTATCTCAGTACTCTCTCTATGGTTTGCTGATATAGCAAATTAGTTGGTTTCAGCACAGTTCCCACCACACCTGTCCTCAAAAGAGAAGAGCAAGCTCGTGAGGAAAACCGCCTCTTTCACTTGGATTGGGGGCAATCTCTTCAAACTTGGCCTATATTAGATCTTGAGAAGATGTGTCATGGAGGAGGAAGTTTTTTACATTCTCTTAACCTGTCATGACAAGCCTTGTGGAGGCCATTTTGCAATAAAAAGGACTGCCTTCATAATCTTGCAAGCAGGTTACTATTGGCCCACTCTTCATCAAGATGTGAAGAGATATACTAACCAATGCAATTGGTGCCAAAGGATGGGGAAACCTACTCCAAAGGATGAGATGCCCATGCAACCTCAAGTGATGTTTGAGCCATTTAAGAAGTGGGGCATGGACTTTGTTGGTTCTATCAACCCTCCTTCAAAACAGAGGCAATACATCATTGTGTGCACTGATTACCTAACAAAATGGGTAGAGACAAAAGCAATCAAGGTAGCAATAGAGGAAAAAGTAGCTGATTTTTTAAAAGAAAACATGTTCTATAAGTTCGGGTATCCAAGAGAACTGGTTAAAGATCAAGGCAGTCAGTTCACTTCCAATTTGATTGAAGACCTGCTCACACATCATAAAATCAAGCACAGGACTTCCACCCCTTACCATCCACAAGCCAATGGATAGGTGGAAGTCACTAACAGAGCTTTGGAAGGAATTTTGACCAAAGTAGTGAGCAACAGTAGAAACGATTGGCCGGATAGACTAGTTGAGGCCATCTGGGCCTACAACACAACATGGAAGACCACCACAGGGTTCACACCCTATGAACTGGTCTATGGGAAGAAGGCTTTGTTGTTAATAGAATTTGAATACAATACACTAAGAGCTGGACCTAGACCTTAGCCATGTAGAGAGGGAAGGGCTACTCCAACTCAATGGATTGGATGAACAAAGATTGCAGGCCCTTCTCCACACAGAGGTAGTCCAGCTTCAAAAGAAAATATGGCATGATAAAAATATCAGGGAGAAGCAATTCCAAGAGGGAGATTGGGCACTGTTCTATGACTCAAGTTATAAAGACTTCAAAGGCAAGATGTGGACAAGATGGCTAGGGCCCTACACTGTGGAAAAATGCAATGACAATGGTTTAGTTTTGATCAAAACCATTGATGAGGAAGCCATCCCCATGCTTGTCAATGGGCATAGGTTGAAAATTTACAAGAAGCCCCTCTCCAAGCGAGAGTTCATTGAAGAACTAAATAGGACAGTGTTGGTAGTGGAGCAGGTCTCAGACTCCACTCCACCCACTCTCTGAAGAAGCAAAAAAAAGAAAAATAATAAGGACTCAAGTGAAAACCTCCATGAGGTGCTTGAGTCCCATCGTTGGGTTGAAAACCTCTTTTCAGGCAGCCTAGTGATGAAAAAAACAAAAAAGAGAGAGAATAAGATCCCTGGGTGAAAACGTCCCTTGGAGGCACCAAGGACAGGTAATTAGGGTGAAAACCTCCTTGAGGCACCCTAGTTGTATTTCAAAAAAAAAACAAAAAAAACAGAGAAAAGAAGGAAGAGGAAATTGACTTTTAAAATGCATTGCAGGTTATAGGTGGACAACAGGAAGCAAGAAAAGATACCACAAAGCCTATTTCACCTCCTCCATACTCCTCTCAATCATTTATGACCTTTCTTCCACTTCACTGTGTGTTTTTTCCGAACACTGTGTATCTTACAAGAGGTCCTGTGTGTTTTACAAGAGGCTCCTGTAGAAATCATAGAGAGCTCGAAATGGATTTTAAAAATAGTTTGAGGAGCTGGGAAGTTTCATGAAGAGCATGTAGGCCCTCCTACAACTATCCACCCTCCTATCCATCCATCCTACACTTGCATCACCTGATTATCATGGATTTCTTCCTTTCCTGCAAAAAAAAGAAACAGAGAAACCAGTTTTAGAAAAAAAAAAACAAAGAAATAAAAAGAACAGCACCTCCAAAGCTCACTTGCAACTTACGAAATGCCTTTCCATTGCCATCAACATCTTTAGTAGCATCTTCACAGCTCCCAGCACAAGAATCAATTAAAAATTTTAAAGGGAGAAGTAGCTACAGGAGCTCCTGTAGGATTTCCTGTAGCAGCTGATCCCCTTAAAATCAAGCCACAACAACAAAATAGGTGCAGCCATAGGATTGAAGAGGATATTTGAATCCAGATCTAGCCAGAGGGTACTTGCACAAAGCAAACAAACCACACATCAGGGAGCAGAAAGCATATAGAAGAGGAGATACATGCATGCAACAACTGAAATACGAGCATGTAGCAGCAAAGGAACCAAGATGCACCACAACACAAACATTCGACTCGCAGGTAAGTGTCTAACCCTCTCCTCTGTTGCATCTGTTTAATTCAAAAATATGCATAAGCGAATGGGATGGATATGTTCTTAAGAGAGGAATTCCATAAAAACATTTCTGCTTGTTTTCTTAAAAAAACACATTTTTTCTCTATTTCCTGTGTCTTCAAAATTTTTTGTCTCCATCTCTACCTGGGGTGCTCCAAAAGAATATAAATAAAATTACAGGGGGATTCATGAGGAAGGAACCCACAAATTCAGTCAGGCTCCATGAACATCCCGAGGTGGTAGCCATTTTCACCAAAGCAAATTAGATGCCATTTTTCGAAAAATTTCGAGGGTTTGATGAAGAAGTGGCTCAGGAGTTTTCCTTTGCTTTAGTACCTCGCTGAAAGACCCATGCCACTGTTACTTTCAGAGGTCTCATCATGGAAATCACCCCAGAATTTATTAGTAGAGTTACCAGCCTTCCCCTTGGATTACCTTGGAGCAAAGATGAAAAGCCAATGGGACAAGTTTCCAAGAAAATCTTCTTCCAACCAACTGAACATCATGTAGAAGAAAAAAATGGCATTAGAAGAACAAGCATACCTTACCCTTGGGATGAGGTTAGTTACCAAATCATCAAGTATATTTCCTATGAAGGGAGGTATAGCATAGTTTATGGCTACCATTTCAGACTTCTCCATGAGCTGAGATATGGCATGGACACTCCCACACCCCAAAAACTCAACATCCCCTATTTTCTCCTGCAGTCCCTTATAGACTCCATCATTAAATTAAAGGCAAGAGGTCAAGATCAGTTGGCTCACCATGGGTTAATTAAACTATTAGTGGAAGAAGCCCTCCACACCTTCACAATCCCCATAGCATGGGAAATCTACAAAAATATGATAAGAGAAGATGATATAAAGGCCTTCGCATATGACCACAGTCCTTCTGAAAGTGAGGGGGAAGAGCAGCAAGGAGAAGAAGGGGAGGAAACTGAGGAACAAATAGAGGAGGAAGACACCAAAATAGTGAAGGAGGAAACTAAACCAGAGGAGGAAGAAACCAAAACAGAGCAAGAGGAAAGAAAACCATTAGAGACAGAGAAGAGAAAAAGTGAGGAACAAAGGGCAAAAAAGACAGAAGTGTCTCCTGAGACCCTAGAAAGGGAGGCAACAGCTGCTCTTGCTACCCTCAGCACCCCTGTGAAACCCAAACAAAAGAGGAAGAGGCGAACATCAATGTACTTCAGGGCTTGGAAAAGCACAAGGATAAAAATAGGAAAACCACATCCATCGTCAATAGTGCCTATTGTAATTGAAGATTCACCCACTGTCGAAGGGAAAGAATCTCCCTCTAATGCCCCCATCAGATATGAAAGAGGAAGTCCCAAATCTTCCACCTAGAAGGAAAGAGTGCAACTACATGACTCAAAAACAGCTCTACAAGAAACACAAATTATTCTACAGGAGACTCTAACTAAGCTACAGAAGATTGAAAACCTTGAGGAAAGGGTAGAAGAACAGTCAAAGGGGAAGGAGGAAATAATAGAGACTCAAGAACCTAACCCCTAGCCTAGTTTGGGCTCTTAGTACAATCTTCTTGAGGGGGGGAAATCATTCCACAGAAATTTGCAGTCCCACTTTTCTTTGAGCTGGAGAAAGAAAGAATAAGGAGCCATAGATGGATGCAAATTTCCAAATCCAAGGGGGTAGAGGATATTGGCCACATGGAGAACCATCTTAGAGAGATGGGCAGGGAATTAAGTGTTGTAAGACATAGAGAGGCAATCAGAAGAACTCAATTGGAAACAAAAAATGAGTTGCTAAGAAGACAACTGCAAGAAAAGGAGACACAATTGGCATGCATGGCTAGCTAGTTTTTGGAGGCACTATAGTGCAGAACACTAGCAAAATCATATGGAGTATACCTCAAAGACCAATGGCTGCAGTTTCAAATCAAGACTTTGGCACAGAGAGGCACCATGCCTTTCCAAGATTATAAACAGTTTATAGACCTATGTGACCAAAGTTTAGTAGAAGACAAGGCAAAGATAGCAGAGTTCTATTTCCATAACATGGCCCTCACTAATATGAACCTACGGGACCCCAATGCTAGGCTAGGGGACTTGCAACTGATGGCCATGGAATCATGGATGAATAATGAGGAGAAAAGGAAAACATAAATCAAAAAGTTGATGGCAAAAGAGAAAAATGAACCCTTAATGATCAGAGTTGAGCCATTAGACCCCATGGCTCTCATCAGTGTCCACCAACTTCTTGCAAATAATCTTCAAAGTGCCCTTAAGTATATCAATGAGTAGTCTCAGGCCATTGCACATTTTGAGGACATGGAAAGGTTGCTTGGGGAAGACTGTATTCATGCTTGTATGAGGAGGTGGAACACTCTCCCACACAGTTTGCAAATCAGGGAGTATCACTCACCAAAAAGGATGAAAGAAGCATTAAGGAGAGTGCCACTATAAAAGTGCTCTATGTAGAGTTTGAAGGCCAATTGGATTGGCCTCAAATTGGGTCCTCCACTACCGCTAGGCCTATTGGAAGATAGAAAAGAGGAAGAATAACAACAACAATGGGAAGAGGTGGAAAGAAAGGCAATATTCCATGACAAAGAAGAGGACCTCACATTAGAAGCATGGGATGTCAAGGAGGCCATGAGGGCTATCAAAGATGAGGAGATGGACTAGTTGCTCAAAGGATGAGCAACACATTCAGTAGGGGGGTGATGATGAGCCCCATAAATGGGTAATTATATGGGTTTTGCCTCCTAACTTAGTTTAATCCACCATTCTCATTAGTTTATTGCATGTTTTTGACTATATTTATGCTAATAGAGTGAGTTGGGTTGGTCATTATGCCTTGAAGTCTAATGTGTGCTTAATGGAGATTTTTAGTCAATTTTGGAGACAAAATAAAAGATTTAATGAACATTTGGTAGAAAATATTTTAAGAAGACAAGGTAGAGGATTTATAGGAGGGTATCGCCCTCATTTATGACTCCCTATTTCAAATTCTCCTTCAGAAAGCTTGGAGCATAAGCAGCCACATCAATGCACCAAAAGGGTAGCCGAGCAAGTGGAGGATAACTACTGTCTATCTCAAGTTTTGGGAGCCAAGCATCCATGATTTTAATGGAGTTGTTGGGAGCTCTAGTTGTATAAGTAGAGAGGCCTAGGGCATCATTAGGTTGTCGGAGGTTAGTCAAGTTTTCGCACTTTTGTTGCAGCTTTGCTCTGCTGAACTTTGAGCTTACTTTTGTAGACAGTTTCATGTAATCTTACTGTTATTTTGATAATGAAGATGAGATTGTTTCTAACCTAGCATTGAGTTAACTCAGAGGGCTGAAGCTCTTGGGTTAGGGCCCAATCCAAGCAGCCAAGCACCTCTTGTTTTTTATTTATATGTTTGTTTTAGTTTATGAATTCATTGTTGTTAAATAGATTTATTTCTTGGTTAAGGATAGGTTACTTTTGGTGATTTAAAAGGTTGTTCCCATTTCATTTTCCTGTAGCAGGTTGAAAAGTGATAGGAAAAAGATACAAAAAGGCCATCAATGGAGCCTTGGCCTCCTTTCCTCCCTTTGGGATCATGAACTGAGGCCAAGACCCTCTTGCTACCACGAAAAACACAGATTTACCTTTGCCATAGGATTTCTAGTGTTGTAGCTTGTTAGAAGGTTAATGCTTTGCTGTAGATCTATTTCATCATGCTCATTTCTGTCTTTGCAATAAATTTCCTTCCATGCTTTCTTTCCATATAGCATTGTTCAACATTTATTTCTAGATCAGAATTCAGACTAGCTTGATGAACAGTTCTGTTTTTTAGTGTAGCTAGTTTCTTTGCTTGCTTAGTTTCAGTGCTTTATTTTTAGTTCTCTTGCAGTACATCTCTGCTCACAATAAGTCAACCAATCAACCATCACCATCTCTTTTTGATCCATGTTCCACAGGTCATCTAAAGTCCCTCACAAATCTACCTTAATTTTCTGCACTTTTCTCATGAACTTTCCCCTCTTTCCTTGAACAAGTCCAACCATATTTCTCTTCCCTAATCCTCCTTGATGAACCTTAGACACCTTAACAAATCCTCCCAGCCATCAGCTACCCTTTCCACCCATTTTCCCACGTTAAAAACCTCTAAAATAGCTCTCGGCGTCCTCCTGTAGACCTCCTATAGATCACTTGGAGCCTCCTGTAGGTGTCTTTTTGAAGTCTGATTGCAGGGAAAGCCTCTAGAAGGCCACTTGGGACCTCCTAGGACCCCTCCACACCTTCCTACACCTTTTTAAACTCCAAATTCGCCCTCCATCGCCACCTAATCGTTGCCACATTCACAAACAAATAAATTACATGCATGACAATTTCACCTAAAAATACATAAAAATCCAAAAAGATGATTTTTTCTCATTTCCTTCTAGAAATAGCTTGAGTAGATGTTTCTTACTTCCTAAGTAGGTAATGGCATTCATTTTATGGTGTTTCATCTCTCTTTCTGCAAAAGTAGGATTAGCTTGTTAATTAGGGTTTCTAGGTTTACTTCACATTTCAGACTTCTTTCACTTTTTGCAAATAGAGTAGCCTCTGTAGGGTAAGATTTCCTTTATTTCATCACATATAAAGCTTCTTTTGGAATTCATAGAAGTTGTCTTGAGTTCCTAGTGATCTTGCGTTAGCTGACCAAGTGACAGCCTATAGTAAGAACTAATACTTGTGCATAAAGCACCGTCGCTTACAAGTTTGTTACGAACTACCGAGTTGATAAAAGTTAAGTAGGAAGCCTAGGAGTTGCAGCATTATTGCTGCAATACTGGTGCTCACCACCCATTCTCCACCAAATCCCAAATATGTTGAGAAGAAAACAAAGGCTTCATTATAATATCCCAATGGTCGTAATTTTCGTGAATAAATTGAGGTATTTGAAGATTAGTCAAGAAATTATTTGATGCTTCCCTTTTTTACTGGGAAAGAAACTTTCTCCATGCTCGTAAATATGCTCCAAAAAAAATTCCTTCAGAATAACCTATAACGCTTGTTAATTCCTCACAATAAGTCTTACTTTGTTGGGAAATGCAACATGTAAGTTGAGGAAAAGGAGTCTCCTCAATAAAACGTCATGAATATGATCTCACAAATAAATAATCTTTACCCATCTAAAATTGTACGCACAACAAAATAATGTAAAACACGGTGAATGAGTGCAACAAATAAAATACTTTTTTATTATATTTTTGGAAACCTTCGAATTATAATATGGAGTCCTTCACCAAGTAAAACAATAAATTTTATTTATATTTACTCATCTATGTTTCTTGTGTGGTAACTCACTGTAAGACACATGTTTTACGCGCCCACCAAAATTCGCTCCACAAATTTTTCTCTAAACTTCTCAAATTTACTTCGGCAACTAAGAAAAGGAATTGATACTTACTCGTATATTCAAACATACATTTTTAATAAATCAATTCATGACAGTCAAAGTATTAAAAACACAGGATAGGCGATTGTACAATAAATAAATCTATGAGCTTGTAGATGTTGCAGAGTACAAATACCAATTGCAAAATAAAATTCTGGATCATACGATTTACCAAATCTGCATTAAATTTTTCTTAGTTATTAATTATATGATGTGTTGCGGAATGGAAGTTTGTACTCCCACTCATAATTTCATTTAATCCATGTCCTTCAATCTGCAAACAAAAATCTTTGTCTAATTTGTCAATGTACTCCAGTTATGGTTGATGTGAGTTTAATAATAATGGTGGCTGAGATTAATTTTCTTGCACCCCCCCTTAATCACAACTACTGCCATTGACAATTCCCAAATAATCTCTTAGATGGACAAAATTTTAATGTGTCAATGGCTTTGTGAAGATGTCTGCAAACTGTTCTTGTGATCGGCTAGTGCCGCAAAACAGTTTCCCCATTACCATTAGTTCTCTAATAAAATCATATTTCGTATCAATATGTCTTCTCCTTTTGTGAAAAAACATTTTTTTTATAGTGCAATTATAGAATTGTTGTCGCAATAGATAATTATTATTGCTTCTTGTCCCTACCATAATTCCATCAACATTCTTCTCATCCAAACTGCTTGACACATTGTTGTTGTTGCTGCGAGATATTCAACTTTTGCTACCGACAGTGACACTATCAGTTGCTTCTTGGAGGTCCATGAAATGGCTCCCGAACCCAAATGAAAAACATATCTTGATGTGCTCTTTCTATCATCAACAGTTCTTGCTGAGTCACTGTCAGTGCAACTAACCAGTCTAAAATCATTTGGTACAGTGTAGGAAATACCATACTCCTTTGTCCCATTGACATACCTTAAAATCCTTTTGGTTGTTTCTTAATGTGTCTCCATGGACCTTGATACCAAACTCATTGTATACATTATATCAGGTCTAGTTGTTGTCAAATACATCAAGCTACCAACCATACTTTTGTATAATGTTGGATTGACATTGTTGTTGTAATCTTCTTTGCTTAATTTCAATCCCATGGAAGTTGGAGTTGGTGCCGGTTTGTTGTTCTGCATATTAAACCTTTCCAAAATGTCTGCTACATACTTTTCCTCTTAAATAAAAATACCATTTTTTGCTTCCTTCACATCTATGCTCAAAAAATACCTTAACACCCTAAGTCTGTCATTTCATACTCACTTATCATGACTTCTTTGAAATCATCAATAAGAAGATCATCTCTTACTATGAAAACCAAATCATCTACATACAGAACAACAATAAGAAGCTTACTGTGACTCTCTTTGATGTAGAGAGCAAGATCGCCATCGTATGTTTCAAAGCCATTATCCAAAGAGTAAGCATCTATTCTACTATATCATGCACACGATGCTTGCTACAACCCATAAAGAACTTTCTTCAACCTATACACCTTGCCTTCTTGGTCTTCTACCCCATAACCAGGTGGTCATGCAACATACACTTCCTCTTTCAGCACTCCATTAAGGAACATTGAATTTAAGTCCATTTGATACACCTTCGATCTGTGTTGCACAACAATTGAAAACACTACGTGTAGTGTCTCCATTCTTACGATTGGCGTGAATGTCTCCGCATAATCTCTCCCACGTTATTGCTTGTATCCTTTGACAACTAACCTTGCTTTATGCCTTTCAATCTTTCTTTTAGCATTGCTCTTGGTCTTATAGACACATTTCAATCCAATGACTTCCTCTCCTTGCAGAAGGTCCACTAACTCCCATGTGTCATTCTTTTTTATTGCTTCTATTTATTCATCCATTGCCACTACCCATTTTCTTCTTTGTCTGCATCATCAAAATGGATTGGGTCATCTACACGACAAAATAATGCAAATAAGGAATTCAGACCTCTGTTATTATGAACTTCATTTTGCTCATAAATTTCTATTTTTTGTCTTTTTATGCTTGCAAAAGGTGGAATTGACATTTCAGTTGATTCCACGCTTGAAATGGATGACGTTGTGGGTCTCTGTGGTGCACTTGGAGTAGTATTTTCTTATTTGAGTGACATTGTCCTATTATTTGCTAACGACTTCACTTGTTGACTTCTTCATTGTGATTGAATAGGTATAGGAGGAGTCACCAATGATGAATCTTGCTACATTCAGTTCCTCTTTGTCTTCATGTGGTATGGATGTTTCCACATTGATTGTCTTCTCTAAACTTCAACCCCATGTTTCCTCTTCTATGAAATGCATCTCTCTTCTTATTACAACATTCTCAGTTAATGGATTACAGAGCTTGTATGTTTTGGATTCATCACTATATGTAACAAATATGTGTTTCTCCCCGTTTCTATCTAACTTCTTCCTTAATTCATTCGGGACATGTGCATAAGCCACATATCCAAACACTCTCATAGGAGTGAGACTATGCTTTCTTCCACTCCGTGCTTCTCCAAGAACTATATTCTTTACACTTTTGGTTGAACACCTCTTTATTATATGTTGCGCAAGAGACAACTTCAGCCAATAATCATTTCGTAAATTCTTTTCCTTTAACATACTATTTTCCATTTCCATAATGGTCCAATTTTTTCTTTCCGCGACATGATTTTGCTGAGGTGTATACCTTGTTGTAAAACGTTTGTGAATTCCATGCTCCCTACAAAAACATAGGAAGTCATTTAATATGTGTTCACCACCTCTGTTAGTCCTCAAAACTTTGATGTAGTGTCCTCTTTGCTTCTAAACAAGAGATTTGTATTTGTAGAAGAGCTCAATCACTTCACTTTTCTTCCTTAAGAACTAGACCCATGTCTTCCTTGTATAGTCATATATGAATGTTAAAATATAATAAATACAACCAATTGATGGTGTCTGCATTGGTCCACATAAATATGAATGGACAATCTCTAAAGGTGAATTTTCCCTTACTTAATTTCATGCTCGAAATGTCTCTCTATCTTGTTTGCCCAAGATGCATCCTTCACACAGTCTGTCAAGTTTTTCTGTGAGTGGCAATCCCTTCACCGTGCCTTTCCTCTGCAGTAAATTCAAAACTCCAAAATTAAGATGCTCAAATATTAGGTTCCATAACCATTGTTCATCCTTGACCTTTTCTTGAAGGTTTATTTGTGTGACAACTGCAACTTTTCTTTTATCCTCTTGTGAATTCATTGTCAATTGTCCTTGCGCACCTTCTTCCTTCAAATATGGTTTTACCTTGAGAGGAAATATTCTATTGCTTGTCACATGAACTATTGAAATTAGTTGTTTTCTTGGAGAGTTATCCAAAATTGTGCACTGTCTATTTTTGAAAAATACACTGTAGCCATTTTTCATGATTTGTCCAATGCTTATGAGGTTATGTTGCAAACCAAGTACAAAATAGTCATTTGAAATGTACTTTTTCTCCCCCTTCATTGTTAGAATATTGACTCTTCCTTTTCCCATGAAAGAGACTTTTTTATCATTCCCTATTGTCCCTTCATATTTCACACTATCATCTAGTTTGGAAAACATTTCTATGTTCCCTGTCATGTGGTTGCTACATCCTGAATTTAGAAACCATACATCTTTTTGCTTCTCTTGTGCTACATGACATGCTAAGAACATACTCTCTTGGTCCTGGTTTTCTTTTCTGAAATTTACATTTGGTTTTTTGCTAATATTATGTTGTTTCTTTCTACACTCATTAGCATAATGTCCATACTTCCTGCAATAATGGCATTGAAATTGAGATTTATCATACCTTTGATGTTGTGCTAGATTTTGGTTTGGACCTTGACTTGGATTTTTATTGCTGCCTCTTCCACTCGAGCTTGAAGAGCTTCCTCTTCCTCTAACATTTGATCTTTTTCTATGTCTACCTTGACCAATTGAAACTTGGGTCTCAAAGGCATGCTCCAATCAGGAGTTTGTTGCTATATTCAATCTATGTTTATGAGAAATCAATGATGCATGAAGCTCATCTACTAAAAATCATGAGAGATTGTTTGTGTCTTCTATGTTCACAACAATAGGGTCAAATCTTGCTAGCATACTTCTCACAATTTTCTGAAATATTCTCCTTTTTTCAAGTGTCTCACCATAAAATATTCTCCTTTCTTCAAGTGTCTCACCATGAGACTTTATTTGAGTAACTAGTCCAATTACTTGTGTGAAAAATAAGTCTATATTCTCAGACTCTTTCATACAAATTGTCTCAAAATCTCTTCTTAGCATTTGTAGTCTTGTTGCCTTTATTTTTTCCATGCCTTGGTATGTTGTCTGGAGGATATCCATACTTGCTTGGACTTTTTTGTTGTTGCAATCCTTGAAAAATGCTTCCATGAAGTGCTTGAAAAATATAGCAAAGGGATTTTGAATCTTTCTTCTTGTTGTTCCTCGATAAATCATTTTATGCTTATGTCAAAGCATTGTATGTTGTTTCATCTGTAGGTTCTTGGAACCCAATCTCCACCAAATCTTTAATATGAAGAAAAGAGAGTCTTCATTTTAATAGCCCAATAGTCATAATTTTTGCCATTAAACTGAAGTATTCGAGAATTAGTCAAGCTCATACTTGGTGTTGCCATTTTTTACTATAAAAAAACTTTCTAAATATCCTAAAAAAAAATTCCTCCAAAATAATTTTTAAAGCTTATTAATTACTAGCAATAAGTCTTACTCTGTTGGCAAATGTAACCTGCTTTAATACCACGAGTAAGTTGAGGAATCTCACACACAAATCAATTTGCGCAACTAAAACAAAGTTAATGAGCGAATGAGTAAGACAAAATAAAGTAAAACATAGTGAATAAGAGCAACAAATAAAATACTTTTTTATTATATTTTTGAATAAATGGAAATACATCGGGATTATAATATGGAGACCTTCACCAAGTAAAACAAGAAATTTTACAGAGATGTAGATTTACTCGTCTTCTTGGGAAGTTACTTACTGTAAGACACAATCCAAATTCGTTCCACAATTAAGAAAATCACTTTCTACTTGTATTTTTAAATATACATTTTTAATATATTAATTCATGACAAGTTAAGTATTAAACACACATCATGGGAGATTGTACCAAAAAAAATTAGTTTTTTGAGTTTGTGGAGTACAAATACCAGTTGCAGAATAAAAGTCTAGACTATAACATATCTTCCCATTTAAAATTTCATTCAATACACGTTTTTCAAATTTCATTCAATCCATGTCCTTCAACCTGCAAACAAATCTTTGTCTGATTTGGCTCATGTACTTCAGTTATGGTTGCTGCCAGTTTAATAGTTGCAGTGGTTGGGATTAAATTTCCAACAGTATGGCGGGAAAGAGGTTCCCATGTTCTTGGATGTTTTATGGGACGGAGGTGAAAAATTGCTGGAGGAATTGCGACTAGTCCGCCTAATTCACCATTCCAACTCCAAAATCATAATAAGTACGAGGAATTACATAACACTCTTGGAGATGGGAGTCGGAAAGGAGTCCACAATCAAAAGGAGAGATTTGATTAAAGATGATGGTTGGAGGTTGTTTTGTCACTATGCTTTTCCACAGAATGGAAATGTGTCCATAAATATCGATGAGAAACAGCCAAGGTTGTGTGTCACAAGCGTGGAGGGCTTCCCGTTGCTACCAAAGCAGTAGGGAGGGCAATGGCAGGCATTAATGATGAAAATGAGTGTAAATTTTCCCTTCGAAGGTTGCAAACGCCAACAGCAAAGACGAACGAGCTCTGTATGATCGGTTAAGGTTGAGTTACGACGCTTTGGGCAGTTATGGCGTTCATCTCCAATTGGGCTTTCTATATTTAGCTGCGGCATCCTTAGAAGAGCAAGTTATTTTGGTGGAAAGCCACGTGATTTTGTTGGGGATGGAAGAGGGTCTCCTTGAAAAGATGCTACAGCATGATGCTGGCCACGATCCTTTTGAGGAGGGAAGAAGTTACGTCAACTTTTTAACGGATCGTTGTTTGATCAAACCGACCCTGACAGACGTTGATGGGTGCGTGGCCACTTTCAGGATGCACGACATCCTGCGTGCAGTGGCATTGAAAATTGCTGAGAAGGAAGAAAACTTCTACTGCGGTGCAGGTAAGGGTTTGACAACCTTCAAGGTAAATGAATTTAAATTCTCACCTGAGACTCGCATTGTATTGAACGACAACAATTTGAATGCGTTTCCCGAGTCATGGATGTTAAGCTCCATTAATTTTTTCCAACTGTAACCTACAGTTATGGAACTAAACTGCAGTATTTTCTTAATTTTTGGAAACCAACTGCAGTAATTTCCTTAAATTAAGGAAATCAACTGCAGTTAATTAATTTTCTGGTTGGAGCTTCTGAAGTGGTCCATTACTCCATCTGGAGTTCTCTACCTTGATCTGTGGAACACCTGACACATAGCCATTAGAAGCTTGATGGAAGCTTGGCTATAAATTCATCTGTTTGGTCCCAAATCTAGCATCTCAATCCCCTTCAGTTGTTTACACCATCTAGCTGAGAGAGCATAGCTTGGAAGTACCTTCAGATTTTCTGTGATTTTTCCTTTTTCTTCGATTGAAGCTGGAGTGCTATTTCAGTGAAGAAGCAAGTGGACTGTGGTTTGCAGCAAGAGCGTTATCAATGGCTGGAGGTAATCCTGGGCATTGAAATTTCATTTTTAGATTCTTTAATTCCGCATATAGAATCGTTGTTGCAAATTTTTCTTACATTGGTATCGGAGTTGCCGTGTATCTCTGCCTTGATATGTTCTGCGTATCTTGTGTTCTGTTTTTGAAGTTTCATCTGCAAACATATCCTGTGGCCTTTTGCTATTTCTATTGCAAGATCTTGTTTGGTCGGTAATTGATCTGTGTTTAGTTTCTGGCAATTATGATCGGCGGTAGTTCCACATGTCAATTTTGGGATTATATGTATTGTTGTTTGATTCGGCGTTATCAGCTTGTTTCGGTCTGTTCATTTCAAATGTTGAATTCTGCAAGAATAATCTTGACATGTGCTATCACGTAGAGCATTATGACAAATTTGGAAGTAAAAACAACTATGGCTTAAATCACACGGTGAGCTTGTTTCACCATGATTTCTTTCCAAGGCACATTACTCCGATAGTTTTAACAAAACTAAGTACCATTCAATTTTCTTGTTTTGGAAAAGATGAAATTCAGTCAAAGGCGCACATTCTGATCTGTAGGAGAGCGGGGGAATTTTGGGGATTGGTTCCTTTAAGCATTGTTCCGGCTTTAAGTCAGTCTTGTGAGTTGGATTGTTTCTGTTTTTGGTTTTGAGAGATTCATTGTTTAGGCCTTCAAACAACAAATTTGCTAGTAAACCCGAGACTCGGGTTCCATGCTTGCGACCAATAATTAATGAGATGACATGTTTCCCTCTGAACCATATACGTATTTGGGATAAAGCTTATATTTTGTATACCTAAGGCCGGAGGACTTTAATAAAAGGTATTTAAGCATAAGCGGCGGCATTTTCCATGGTAAATGTACTCAGGAGTGGTGCGGTGCAGTTTCTTGCAGTTTTCACCGTGGTTTTGTTGGTAATGCCCTTGATTTTGCCACCGCTACCATCGCCTCCGTTGTTTCTATTGTTCGTCCCCATTGTCATTATGCTCGCTCTCATTGCCCTCACACTCTTGCCATCAGATATTTGGGAGCTTCTGGCTTATCATAGGTTCCCTAGATGCGTTGCACTGAGTCGGATTCTCCTTTGCTACTTTATATTGAATGTGTTGAATTTCGTTTGCCTACCCCTTGAAATTGCTAAATTGGTTGGATATATCTCTCCAATCTATGACCTCACATATCTCGTATTTACGCCTTAGTGTCTATGGCGCTGTTAAATAAATATATTGGGTATAGATATGTTTTAAAATAACCTTTTAATTATTCGTTGAACCAATTTTTTTATGGGATATTTTTAATGCATATACATACCCAAATAACCATATGAATTATTTTATATGGGTTTGATTTATAAAAAATATGTTATATATGGAGTTGGTTATGTAATTTAATACATTTGTTAAAAGTGGATTATTCATATACTACATATACATGTTGTTATCACTTAAGAATTCAGTCCTTTTTTTTTCCAAAGGAATTTATATTTGGGAAAATTTAAAGAATACATACCATTTTGGAAAGTAAAAAGATTGTGATGAAAGTAATTAATATATATTATATATAATATATATATTATATATATATATATATATAATATATATATATTATATATATATATATATATATATATAATATATATATATATATATATATATATATATATATATTTGTTTGATTTATAAACTTAAGGATGGAGCCTGAAGTCAAGCCAGCTAGCCTTCGAACTGCATTTGCTATGCAAGTGCAAAGTAGAATCAATGATGCTTCAGTCAATCTCCAGGTTTTGTTTATAAATTAAACAATTGCTTGGCAGTCATTTACGTTATATGGAGTTTATTTAAAATGTCAATTTGACTTACTCCTTTCAATAAACATTATTTTTACTGGTTAAATTTTTGTTTATGCCATTTATGTAAAGAATAATGTCTAGTGATCTATATAATTTTAATTAATTAGAGAATAGCCACAGCATCTTTAATTAATTAAAATTATATATTTTGATTGGTTAGATCACATAAATATTATTTAGATAATAAATTGTAATTAATTAGACTAAATATAATAAATTTTATCCCACGGGAATTTTTATTATATTTATGTAATTAATTAGGATAAACTTTCATAACCTACCCACAGGAGTTATGAATTAATAGTTTTATCATAAAGTTCAAAACAATGAATAATTGAATCTTCTTGAATTAAAAATTTAGCCCACGGGAAATTTTTATGTCATTAGATTCAATTTTGAGCATGATTTACACTGGTAAAACATGAAATTTTATTAAGCCTCAAATTTTAACATAAGCATGTGATTTTTAATTTTGATGGAGTAGTACAACCTGTAAATTTCTCTGAAATTCGTTGTGACATTCCCGAACTTAAGGGAGATAACTATAAGGTTTGGAAGGAGAGGATTCCCCTTCATTTGGGGTGGATGGACATAGATTATGCTATTAGGAAAGATGAACCGCCGACACTCACTAATACCAGCACTGCAGCGAACATCACACTTTATGAACGATGGGAGCGATCCAATCGTCTAAGCATGATGTTCATCAAGACTAAAATTTCAGCTGGTATTCGTGGTTCCGTTGATCAGCATGAAAAGGTCTGAGACTTGTTGAAGGCCATTGATGATAAATTCGTCACTTTAGACAAGGCACTAGAAAGCACCTTAATCATGAAGTTCTCATCCCTAAGACTCACTAGTGTGAATGGTGTGTGCGAGCACATCATGCAGATGAGGGACATTGTGGCTCAATTGAAAAAACTCGAGGTTGATATATCGGAGTCCTTCCTAGTGCACTACATCTTGAACACCCTTCCGCACCAATATGGACCTTTCAAAATCTCATACAACACACATAAAGTCAAATGGTCAACCAATGA
Source organism: Pinus taeda (assembly GCA_000404065.3). NCBI lineage: Eukaryota > Viridiplantae > Streptophyta > Pinopsida > Pinales > Pinaceae > Pinus > Pinus taeda. Next base: position 54,285 of record APFE030580227.1, read on the forward strand.
ACTCATGACCATGTGTGTTCAAGAGGAAGAGAGACTGGTGATGGAACTGGGAGAGAGTGCAATGCTGACAACATGTGGAAAGGGAAAATATCAAGCCAATCGGAAAGGGAAAGGTAAAGTACCTCCCAAGCCGTAATCAAGAAGATTCCAAGGTTTCTTCTTAAGAAAAGGGACACATGAAGAAGGAATAACGCCAAAATTTAAGAAGCTTGCAGACAAAGGTAATTGATCTCATTTGTTTTTTATGATCTATATGGTTAATGTTCATATTAACACATGGTGGATTGATTCTGGATCAACAATTCACATTTCAAATTCCTTGCAGGGTTTGCAAAACCTAAGGAAACCAGTGGGAAGTGAGCAAAGCATCTTATCAGAAAACAAGATGGGCTCACATGTGGAAGCTATAGGAACATGTTATTTAACTTTAAGTAGTGGCTTTGTTTAGAATTAGAAAAGACCTTTTATGTTCCAAGTTTTTCTAGAAACTTGATTTCAGTTTCAAGGCTTGTACCTTTAGGATATTCCTTAAACTTTTCAGAAAAATCTTTCAGTCTATTTTATAAATCTGATTATGTTGGGAATGGTATTTTGTCTAATGGTCTTTACTGCATTAATTTACAAAACAATGTCACTTATGATTCAATGCATGTTCACGCTGGTACTAAAATATGTGTTATTAAAGAAGAGTCCTCTAAATTATGGCACCAGAGACTAGGTAATATCTGCATAGAAAGAATTAAAAGATTGGTAAATGAAGGGGTACTTAATACTCTGGATTTTACTGATTTTGAGACTTGTGTGGACTGCATAAAGGGAAAGCAGACCAACAAGTCAAAGAAAGGTGCCAATAGGAGTTCAGACATATTAGAAATCATACATTCTGATATATGTAGTCCAGACATGGACTCACATGGTCAGAGATACTTCATCTCCTTCATAGATGATTACTCACGATATATGTATCTCTACATGCTTCGTAAAAAGAGTGAAGCATTAGATTCCTTTAAGATATTTAAGGCTGAAGTAGAGAAACAATGCGGCAAGCAAATTAAAATCGTGAGATCAGATAGAGGTTGAGAATATTATGGTAGATACACAGAAGATGGACAACCACCTGGGCCATTTGCTAAATTTCTTCAAGAGCATGGGATTGTTTCCCAATACACCATGCTTGGTTCACCCGACCATAATGGTGTAGCAGAAAGAAGAAATCGAACATTATTGGACATGGTGCGGAGTATGCTTAGCAGCTCCAATCTTCCTAAATCCTTGTGGACTGAAGCACTTAAGACGACAGTGTATATATTAAACCGAGTTTCCAACCAAGGCGTTTCTAAAACACCATTTGAATTATGGAAAGGTTGGAAACCGAGTTTGCGACATATGCGCGTTTGGAGATGCCCGTCTGAAGTGAGAATTTATAATCCACAAGAGAAGAAGCTGGACCCAAGGACCATTAGTGGGTATTTCATTGGATATGCTGAAAGGTCTAAAGGTTACATATTTTATTGTCCATTTCACAACACTAGGATTGTGGAATCAAGAAATGCAAAGTTTCTTGAAAATGACTTGATCAGTGGGAATGATCAAACCAGAAACATAGTTTCTGAGAAGGATCATTCAAAATCTCAACCTTCCACTTCAAGTGATAGATTGATTATTGTTCATAGCACCCCTCAAGTACAAACTGGTATTGAACAACCAATTGTTGAAGTTCCACAAGCTGCTGACGATATTCCAGTAGATCGAGGAGTTCAAGAGTTGCCAAGAACTTTTGAACAACATGTTGAACCACATACTTCTCAGGAAGATGAAGGTACAACATTAAGAAGATCTACTAGACCAAAGAGATCAGCAATTCCTAGTGATTATGTTGTGTATCTACAAGAATCTAACTACAACATTGGAGCCGAAAATGATCCCGAGTCATTTTCACAAGCCATGAGTTCCAAAGAATCAAAACTATGTTACAATGCCATGAAGGAAGAGATGAATTCCATAAAGAGTAACGAAGTCTGGGATCTTGTTGAGTTTCCTAATGGTGCAAAAGCCATTGGATGTAAATGGGTCTTTAAGACAAAGAAAGACTCATTAGGCAACATTGAGAGATACAAGGCAAGACTTGTTGCTAAGGGATTCACTTAGAAAGAAGGAATCAACTACACGGAGACTTTTTCCCCTGTATCTAAGAAAGATTCCTTGCGCGTTATTGTGGCATTAGTTGCCCATTTTGACTTAGAGTTGCAACAAATGGATGTGAAAGTGGCTTTTCTCAATGGAGGTCTAGAGGAGGAAGTTTACATGAAACAACCTGAAGGATTCCCCTCTAGTGATGGTGAGCAATTGGTTTGCAAGCTCAAGAAGTCATTATATGGTTTAAAACAAGCATCCCGCCAATGGTATTTGAAATTCCATAATGTAATTTCTTCTTTCGGTTTTGTAGAAAACATTATGGATCAATGTATATACCTGAAAGTTAGTGGGAGTAAAATTTGTTTTCTTGTTTTATATGTGGATGACATTTTCCTAGCAACCAATGATAAGGGTTTTCTACATGAGGTGAAACAACTCCTCTCTAAAAATTTTGATATGAAGGATATGGGTGAGGCATCTTATGTCATTGGCATTAAGATCCATAGAGACATATTTCGAGGCATCTTGGGTCTGTCGCAGGAAACCTATATTAATAAAATTTTAGAGAGATTTCGGATGAAGGATTGTTCACCAAGTGTAGCTCCCATTGTGAAGGGTGATAGGTTCAATTTGAACCAATGCCCGAAGAACGACTTTGAAAGGGAACAAATGAAGAACATTCCATATGCTTCTGCTGTCGGAAGCCTAATGTATGCTCAAGTCTGCACAAGACCTGCCATTGCATTTGTTGTGGGAATGTTGGGATGATATCAGAGTGATCCAGGTTTAGACCACTAAAGAGCTGCAAAGAAAATAATGAGGTACCTTCAAGGAACCAAATACTACATGCTTATGTATAGACGGACAGACAACTTGGAAGTAATTGGCTACTCAAATTCTAACTTTGCTGGATGTGTTGATTCACGCAAATCAACATCAGGTTACATTTTTATGATGGCCGGTGGAGCTGTATCATGGAGGAGTGCCAAGAAAACCATGATTGCCACTTCCACTATGGAAGCTGAGTTCGTCTCCTGTTTTGAGGCTACTTTACATGGTGTATGGCTTAAGAGTTTCATTTTTGGGCTTAGAATTATGGATTCTATCTCTAAGCCATTGAGAATATATTGTGATAATTCAGCTGTTGTTTTTATGGCTAAAAACAACAAAAGTGGGAGTTGAAATAAACACATCGACATTAGGTATTTAGCTATAAGGGAATGTGTTAAAGAAAAGAAAGTAGTTATTGAGTACGTTAGCACTGAGTTGATGATCGCTGATCCTTTAACTAAGGGCATGCCACCATTTAAATTCAAGTATCATGTAATGAATATGGAACTTGGTTCCATTATGTAGTTTCTCATTGTATGGACAATGTTATTTTAATGAAATTCTTAACTATTGTGATGTTTTTCTCATATTTATGTGCACCTTAATTGATTTGAGAAAACTCATTTGTATAGGACCAGGAATAAACATAAGGTTTATTCATTAAGAAATTGTTGCCAAATTATAATAAGAATAAATACATAGTAATACATGGAAGATAATACTCGTCATCAGAGGACTTATCACCATGATTCATGTATATATTACTTAATATAGATTATCAATGGGTTTTAAGATGAGACATTAAGTTTGGAAGCATGGACCAAGTGGGAGAATGTTAAGCTCCATTAAATTTTTAACAACTGCTGCCTACAATTATGGAAGTAAACTGCAGTGATTTCCTTAATTTCTCGAAACCAACTGCAGTAATTAATTTCTTGTTGGGAGCTTCTAAAGTGATCCATTACTCCATCTAGAGTTCTCTACCATGATCTGTGGAACACCTGACAAATAGCCAACAGAAGCTTGATGGAAGCTTGGCTATATATTTATATGTTTGGTCCCCAAGCTTGCATCTCAATCCCCTTCAGTTTTACACCATCAAGTTGAGAGAGAAGAGCCTGGAAGTACCTTCATATTTTCTTATCTGTTTGCTTTGAAAGTGCCTTCAAATTTTCTTATCTGCTTGTTTTGGCGTATTTTTCTTATGAGCGATTCTTGATGTTGTTCGATTGTGGACAGCTCGCTGATGTTTGTTTTTCATGCACGTGTCCTAAAATGGTTTCCGAGTTATTTCAATAAAATTCCAGCAGTATACTGAGTCAAATACGAGGTTGCTCATGTGTGTGTGTGTATAGGGCTACTGTAAGGGTTGTGTATATATCGACTGTGAAATATTTGTTATTCTATTAGGAGCTATCAAATTTTTATTATCTGATAAAGGATCCTGATAACTGAACTATAAGTGTTGCGTTCGGGAACTCTGTCTATGTTGACTGAGTGGGAGTCTATATCTTTGCTATACCTTGCGAACTTTTGAGTTTTGGACTGTTTTTGTTGTATTAGAAATAGCCCATGTTTTGAAATCTGTTATCGTTCTGCTTACATGGTATTATCCGAAATTGCTTCCATCTGATCATTTTGAAATTTAGCTTTGAGTGTGGGAGGTTCTATTGTTGCGGCCATTCCAAATCCGACAGGTTTCCAGATCCAAGAAGGATAAGTGCAGATCTAAAGTTTTTTCCATTGCCAAACCTGAAGGGAGAAACAGTGACACAGTGCATCAATGGCCGGAGGTATTTATCTTGGGCATTAAAGTTTCATTTTAAGATGCTTTAAAGTTTTAATTCCGTATTAAGAATTGTTGTTTAGGCTAACATTCTCTACTTTGCATTTCAACTACATTTGTTGCTTTGAGGATACTTTACTTTACACAAACATCCTTTTACGACCTACATATTGTTCTAAGTTAGTGCTATCGCTGATTTTTGTGCAGGTCATTGCTTTGATTCCCATGGAACTAAGTCACATGAAACTAAGAATATTACACAAAATACATGAATTTCAAACCCAATTGTCTGTTACTCTTAGATTGTATTACACAGAATACATGGATTTAAAATTTGATTGTTTGTTGGTCTAATTGTATTTGGCTGCTCGTTCCTCATACAGATGCATTTTCTTGAAGCTCCCCCATGGCAGGGACTTGTTGTGATGCAGCCCTTCTTGTTTGATCGAGAACTTAATTATATGCGTGGACTTGTTGCGATGTAGCCCTTCTTGTTTGATCAGGAACTTAATTATATGCGTTCATATCATTGGAAAAAAATATATATTTTGGTTTAGGCTGTTACAATGTGTGGGATCTCATTATTATGGGATATAACGGATTCACCTCTGAGCAAAGATTTAATTAATAAAATCTAAAAAATATAAATACTTTAATCTTTTAAATTTAATTCTTTTTTAAACCCATATTCTTAATTACAAAAATAATTTTATGAAATAATTTTTATTTTACAAAATAATATTATTTTGATAATGAATTTATATTCATCATAACTATTTAAAGTTAGTGAAAATAAATATTTAACACATTTTAAAATTATGAAGAAAATTCAACAAATTATTTTTCATTTGTAATATATTTTGTTTAATTCGCCCATAGGCGTCTATATCGATCCTGCCTAGATGTACCGATGTTGACTTTTGAGGAAATATTTTTAATTTTTGGACGACCGTGATTCTTCTTATTGCATCCAGGTTCATTGTTCATTACATTCGGATTCATTTGTATAATAACCACTCGATTAATATAAAATTAATTTTCAAATTTTAATATAATTTTAAGAATTTTAATAAGATTATTCATCTAAAATAATTATCAATGTTTTGAGGTGGAGCCTCCTTGCCATGTAACAAGTGTCATTTGAGCTTTTACTTATTCAATGGATAATTATATGTTTCGTTAAACAACTTCATGAAACATAAGAAAATATGTACATTTATCATTAATTTTTTTGGGAAAATGTTAGATGTTCAACAATTTGACAAGGATTGGCTCACTATGAAAATCAATCATGGTCAACCATGTTTATTTTAGTTTTTATAATATTTATCTTAGGATTTATATACATTGGGTTTATAATATTATTATTAATTCCTTGGGTCTATTATTCCGTTGGGTTTATAATATCAATCCCTAGGGTTTTTTATTCCTTTAGGTTTATAATATTGATCTTGGTCAACCATGTTTTATAAATTCAATCATGGTCAACCATCGTCAACCATAGTTTATAAAATCAATCATGGTCAACCATGGTTAGTCATGGTCATCCATGTTCCTACATCGCATTTTGACAAATATTGTCTCAATATGAAAATCAATCATTGTTTCCACCATGGTCCAACATTGCATAATGACAAATATTGTTTAAATATGATAATCATGGTCAACCATGATCAACCATTTTCAATCATGGTCAACCTTCGTAAACCATGTTCAACCATGTTTTATAAAATAAAATGTTGTCATCCATGGTTAAGCATGTTCAACCATGGTCTAACATCTCTTTGTGAAAAAGATTATCTTAATATGAAAATCAACCATGATTAAGCATGGTCAACCATGGTCCAACGCCGCATTAGGAAAACGATTTTATCAATATGAAAATAAACCATGGTCAACCATGTTTATTTTAATTTTTATAATATTTATCTTAGGGTTTATATACCTTGGGTTTATAATATTAATCCCTTGGATTTAATATTATTCCCTCAGGTTCATTATCACTTGGGGTTTTTGTATTAATCCCTTGGCTTTATTATTTCCTTAGGTTTATAATATCAATCCCTTTGGTTTATAATATTAATTCCTTGAGTTTATGATTCCCTTGGGTTTATAATATAAATCATGGTCTACCATGGTTAATCATAGCCAATAATGGTCAACCATGGTCAAATGTTGCATTGTGACAATGATTGTCTCAAAATTCAAACTTAACTATGGTCAACCATGATCCAACTTTGCATTGTGACAAGGACAGTCTCAGTATGGAAATGAGCCATGGTTAAGCATGTTTATTTTAGGGTTTATAATATTTATCTCAGGGTTTATATACCTTGGGCTTATAATTTTTATCCCTTGGATTTATAATATCAATGCCTTGGGTTTATTAATATAAGGATTAATATCCCTAGGGTTTAATATTATAATCCCTTAGGTTTTTAGTATTAATACTTAGGGTTTATTACTCCCATGGGTTTGTAATATTGATTTGTAGCGTTTATTATTCCCTTGGGTTTATAATATCGATGATGGTCAACCATGTTTTATAAATTGAATCATGGTCAACCATCATTAACCATAGTAAACCAGAGTTAATCATAGTCAACCATGCTCTAATGCCATATTGTGACAAATATTGTCTCAATATGAAGATCAATCATTGTTACAACCCTGGTCCAATGTCGCATTATGATACATATTGTTTCAATATGATAATCATGTTCAATCATGATAAACCATGGTCAACCATGATTAACCATGATCAATCATGGTCAGCCATGGTCAAACATCACATTGTGAAAAATATTGTCTTGATATGAAAATCAATCATGGTTAAGCATGGTCAGCCATGGTCCAACATTGCATTGTGACAATGATTGTCTCAATATGAAAATCAGCCATGGTCAACAAGGGTCAACCACATTTATTTTATTGTTTATAATTATATTTGTCTTAAGGTTTATATACCTTTGGTTTATAAGATTAGCCCCTTGGATTTAATATTATTCACTTGGGTTTATTATTCCCTTGGGTTTATAATATCAATCATGGTCAACCATGGTCAATCATAGAAAATCATGGTTGAATGTCACATTGTGGCAATGATTGTCTCAATATGAAAATCAACCATGGTCAACCATTGTCCAACGTTGCATTGTGACAAGGATTGTCTCGATATGAAAATTAATCATAGTCAAGCATGGTCAAACATCGTCCAACGTTGCTTTGTGAGAAGGATTGTCTCAATATTGAAATAAACCATGGTCAAGAATGTATATTTAAGGTTTATAATATTTTTATTAGGGTTTAAATACCTTGGGTCTATAATTTTTATCCCTTGGGTTTATTATTCCCTTACATTTATAATACTAATCCATTGTGTTTATTAATCTAATGGTTCATATTCCTAGGGTTTAATACTATTCCATTAGTTTTATAATCCCTTAGGTTTCTTGTATTTCTTAGGGTTTATTATTCCCTTGGTTTTATAATATCTATCATGGTCAACTATATTTCATAACATCAATCATGGTCAACCATGGCCCAACGTCGCATTGTGACAAATATTGTCTCAATATGAGAATTAACCATGGTCCAATGTCACATTGTGACAAATATTATGTCATTTTGAAAATAAATCATGGTCAAGCATGGTCAACTATGGTCTAATGTCACATTGAGACAAGGATTGTTTCAATGTGAAAATCAACCATGGTCAACCATGTTTTATAAATTTTATTGTGGTCAACCATCGTCAGCCATATTTTATAAAATCAATCATGGTCAACCATATTTAATCATGGTCAGCCATGCTCCTACACCGCATTATGACAAAGTTTGTCTCAATATGAAAAACAATCATTGTTTCAACCATGGTCAAACGTCACATTATGACAAAGATTTTTTCCATATGATAATGATTGTCAACCACAATCAACCACGTCAATCATGGTCAACCTTGCTAAATCATGTTCAACCATGTTTTATAAAATCAAACATTGTCATCCATGGTTAATCATGGTCAACAATGGTTGAACTTCAAATTGTGACAAAGATTGTCTTGATATAACAATCTGCCATGATTAAGCATGGTCAACCATGGTCCAACGTCGCAATTTGATAAGGATTGTCTCAATATGGACATCAACCATGATAAACCATGTTTATTTTAGTTTTTATAATACTTATCTTACGTTTTATATACCTTGGGTTTGTAATACTAGTCCCTTGGGTTTTATATTATTCCCTCAGGTTCATTATCCCTTGGGATTTTAGTATTAATCCTTTGGGTTTATTATTTCCTTAGGTTTATGATATCAATCCCTTAGGTTTATTATTCACTTTGGTTTATAATATCAATCCCTTGAGTTTATTATTCCCTTGGGTGTCTAATATCAATCATGGTCTACCATGGTTAATCATAGGAAACCATGCATTGTGACAATGATTGTCTAAAATTGAAAATCAACCATGGTCCAAGATCGCATTGTGACAAGATTGTCTTGATGTAGAAATCAATCATGGTTAAGCATGGTTAAGCATGGTCCAACTTTGCATTGTGACAATGATTGTCTCACTATGGAATTCAAACATGGTCAACCATGTATATTTTAGGGTTTATAATATTTATCTTAGGTTTTATATACGTTGGGCTTCTAAATTTTATCCCTTGGGTTTATAACATCAATCCCTTGGTTTTATCAATCTAAGGGTTCATATTCCAAGGGTTTAATATTATTCCCTTAAGTTTATAATCCCCTCTGTTTTTAGTATTAATCCCTAGGGTTTATTATTCCCTTAGGTTTATAGTATCGATCATGGTCAACCATCATCAGCTATATTTTATAAAATTAACCATGGTCAAGCATGGTTAATCATGGTTAACCATGCTCCAACGTTGCATTGTGACAAAAATTGTCTCAATATGAAAATCAGTCATTGTTTCACCCATTGTCCAATGTCGTATTATGACACATAATATTTCAATATGATAATCATGGTAAAACATGATCAACCATGGTCAAGCTTGGTAAACCTTGTTCAAACATGTTTTATAAAATCAAACATTGTCACCCATGGTCAATCATGGTTAACCATGGTTGGATATCACATTGTGACATATATTGTCTTGATATGAAAATCAACCATGGTTAAGCATGGTCAACCATGGTCCAATGATGTATTGTGAAAATGATTGTCTCAATATGAAAATCAACCATGGTCGACCATGTTTATTTTAGTGTTTATAATATTTATCTTAGGGTTTATATACCTTAGGTTTATAATATTAGTCCCTTGGGTTTAATATTATTCACTTGGGTTTATTATTCCCTTGAGTTTATAATATCGGTCTCTTAGATTTATTATTCCCTTGGGTTTATAATATTAATCATGGTCAACCATAGTCAATCATAGAAAACCATTGTTGAAAGTTGCATTGTGACAATTATTGTCTCAATATGAATATCAACCATGGGAAACCATTGTTTAACGTTGCATTGTGAGAAGGATTATCTCAATATGAAAAACAATCATAGTCAAGCATGGTGAACTATGGTCCAATGTTGCATTGTGACGAGGATTATCTCAATATGGAAATCAACTATGGTCAACCATGTTTATTTAAGGGTTTATAATATTTGTCTTAGGGATTATATACCTTGGGTTTATAATTTTTATCCCTTGGGTTTATAATATCAATCCCTTGGGTTTATTAATCTAATGGTTCATATTCCTAAGGT
>APFE030580231.1:0-29852 GCA_000404065.3 Pinus taeda
AACAGGTTCCTTCCCCTTGTCAATCTTATCCTTGTGAGGACATTTGGCAGCATAGTGTCCTACTCTTCCACAAGCAAAGCATTTGAATGGTAACTTACCTCAGAATCATCCAGTGCCCCGTTGAAGAATATTGACAAAATTTGATTCTTCTTCTTCTTCAGATATGTGTCCAGACTCATAGTAGTCACCTTTGCCAGATGCTTTGAGGGCAGCTTCTCTCCTATTTGATGGTCCACCTTTCCTCATCTCATAAGCAGTTAGAATTCCATGCAGCTGTGACATTTTAAGGTTTTGAAGATTCTCCTTTTCTTCTATTGCGGAAACTTTAGATTCAAACCTAGGGGACAAAGATCTTAGAACTTTTTCAACTACAATAGCTTCCTTTACTTCTTCACCCAAATTTTTCATACAATTAACAATCTCATCTACATGAAGAAAACAGTTAGCCACACTTTCATCATTATACATTCTGAGATTTTCATACTGAATTCTGAGAGTTTGAAGTTCTGCCCATTTTACCTGAACATCTCCTTCATAGCTCAGAACAATCTTGTCCCATATTTCCTTAGAAAATTTATACTACATGACTTTGACAAATTCAGATTGTGATAGACATCCCAATAAAGTATTGACCGCCTTTGCATTCATTTCATATTTCTTCTTCTCAGCTGGATCTGTGGGAGTTGATGCTGGAAAAGTATACCCTGTATCGATGATATCCCATACTTCAGTACCTAGAGATTGAAGATAGGCAGTGACTCTTACCTTCCAATATACGAAGTTTGTCCCATCGAAAACCGGTGGCCTGATTGATGCTTCCCTCTCGTAGTTGCTCATGATGAAAGATCTTCCTTCAAGCGATCAAGCTTCTTCAAAAGGACCTGCTCTGATACCAATTGTTGGAAATAATACTGATAGGGGGGGTGAATCAGTATTATCAAGATAATTATTCCTTTTTCAAAAACAACTGATATACGCTACTTCAGTTTAATGAACCTGCGTATATACGCGATTATGCAGAAGGAAACCAGCGTATACAAAACAAGCTTTTACTTTACTTAATCTTTCTGATGATGATTGTTAATCTGTGATGCAGAATCAAATAACAGTAACCAGAGATAGTAAAACAGAGCTGAAATACAGTCACACACAAGAACACAAGATATAAGGTGGAAACCAATGTGGGTGAAAACCACCTGCTGCAATTCGTCTCTATCTTCTTTTTAATTAGAAACTTCTTTTACAATATACTGGTGCAGTCTTTTTACCAGTATGCAGGCTGCAACCTGCCGAGAGCTACAACTCTCTCTCGTTCTCTAGCTTCTCCTAGGACAACACCTGTGCCATAGCTCCAAACCTGTGCCATAGTGCCAACAATAAATACATACACAGATTGTTCCTTGCTTCTTGTCAACCACGACAAGACTTGAAACCATTTAGTAAGAGGAACTAGGTAGATAAAATATGCTTTAAGCAGTTTCTCCACTTCTGCCTTAATAGCTGCAACTTTCCTAGGGTTAGCCTATTGAAGCCTACGACATCTTGGTTTTGCATTTTCATAGGTCTTGATCTCATGATGAACAATAATAGGGTAAATCCTAGGGATTTCCTCATAAGACCAAGCAAATACATCGTGAAATTCTTTAAATAGGTCGATATAAATCTTTATATTTTAAGGGGAATAATCAGCTCTGATGAATTTTTTTTCTATAATGTTGGGATTATTGGAAATGTTCACAGGAATAGTTCATGAAATATTAGCCATATTAACTTCAACAAAAATATGTGCTGGAGCCAAAGGGTTTAGGATCCTATGAACACTTCCATGAGAGGAAGATCCAAAGAAACTTGACTCAACTTTTTGCAAGTAAGGGAGAAAGTAAGATCGACGATGTAAATCATCCCATGGTCTCTCTACACCTACCATTGCTTCTTAAATTTCCTCATGAGATGGTAAAACAATATCGAGACAATCCATAGTCATAGTTGAGTTAGTTGCCCAGATAGGTACCACATAATTATCCAAATCTTTTGTTGGAATAGGGATCGAATTTGAGTCTGTAACATTATTAACAATAGCTTGGTATGAAATTTTTGTTGCAGACATAGGGTAAGGCCTTCCAATCATCTTATGCCTTTATAATGTGATGGTAGGAGGAGGCAAGGTCCAAGGATCACCAAAATAATGAGTTATAAAAGAACGTTTACAAGGAACTACCTTGGATGATGAAATGGCATTGATATGTACAAGTGAAGGTGTAAGATCAAAAGTACCCATCAATGAGGAATACATTCCAACTCCCAAATTCTATTTAGGCTGTTGAGAATTTTTAACCAATGGGACAATAGAGTGAGAGGATGCCTTAGGGTCATTAGGAGACAGGCTAACTAATCAACCGTAATGATTCTCCCTTCATGAGGAAAATATAATATGCAAAACAAAGATGAAACAACAACATCCATCGCATATACGCAATTTCGACCTAACAAAGGTTATAGTCCAAATTAGCATAAACTATCTATACTTCCACATTAACTACTTTGCCCCCAAATCCAATTGGAAAAGTGGGCAAAATCCCATGAGGCCTATGAGAATGTCCATTGAATGAAGTTAAGAGTGTTGGAGAGGGAACTGCTTCAAGAGACCCAATTTCTTTCCAACATGACATAGACATCACACATGTGGAAGCTCCTTCATCAACTACAATACGAAAAGATAGTGTTACGTAGATTTAATCTGAAAAGTTATATGGTGACGGAGTCTCTTTTTGACATTTGAAGTATCAAATGTAATCACTAGAGAATATTTTGGATCAACTTCTCCGATCACAGTGAGTAACACACTGCTTTGTGTTAGGCATGATTGGAGTACCTCTAACACTAACATAACATAGGGGCTTTGAGCTAACTCTTCAACAATGGAATAGTTTTGAGCAGATCTAGTGTTTGGGTTAAGTCGAGCGCTTTTAGGAGCCTTTCGGCATCCAAGGTATAGACTCAAATATGGGCCTCTATATATGAAGAGGTTCTTGAGTATCAGAAGCATTTTTAGCCTTAGAGGATTTTGGTTCTCGATAATCATGAGCTCTAGTTGAAATGACAGCATGAGTCTTAAGCATATATACATTTGATGGGGATTCCTGTCTACCTGGGTGCCCCCTAAAGGGGTTCCAGTATTAGCATTCATGCTAGTAAGTAATTGTTGCCCTTGGGGAAAAGGGTTGTTAAGCATAGACTGGGAACTAGAAGGACCTTGTTGAGCTAACAAGCATTGATCATCTTGAATCTTAGGGAAAAGATGAGTAAGATGGTCCCCACTGCATAACTTATAAGGGAGTTTAACTTTATTTTTGGACTCTTTCTTGCCCTCACTAGTGTTCGCATTTGGTTTATTTGCATTCCTCTTCTCTCCCTTATCTTTATTTTTCCCACGTCCTTTCTTCTTCCCATAAGATTGTTAATTTCCTTTAGGATTAGAGGACTAAATGGAATTAATTGCGACAAGTTGAGAAGGAGGAGGTATGGATGGCATAGTTTGTGTTGTAGGAGTCGATTGTAAAGAGAACTGTTGCAACTAATTAACCAAAAAACTAGTAGTACTAACATCGATCGATCCAATAACCCCATCAATGCGAGGGCTTGGTTTAGGTTTGGAAAGATCTATCTTAGATCTAGGAGCATCGGGAAAAATCTTGTAAAGAACACGAGATTGCGAATAAAACAATTCTAATTGTTGGGCTCTAAACATGGCCCCCTCTTTTGTGAACACTCCTGAAAGTGACACATCCTTTGATATTTATGGTTGTAATGATTTCAAAAACCACTCCAGTAAAAACTCATCAGGGATATAAGCTTTGATCAATCTCTTTCTTCTCAGCCACTCTTGAATGTGATCAGAGATATGAGTAGCCTTATCCTGTTCAAAATTGACCAAGAGTTCTGTCTCGACGTCATAATAGGCAGACAATTAAAAGTGATAGAAAACATTGTAGTCAACTTGCGAACCGTAGAAAATGACCTTCCTTTTAACTCAATATACCATTTGTCCACATTCCTAGTTAGGGTGCATTGAAAATGCCTCAACCTAATTGAATCATCAATGAGTAAGTTTGTTGAGCACCATAAATGGAAAGTGTTTACATGTTCGACATGATCTTATCCATACTTCCCTTCAAACTTAGGTATGTCTGATGGAAGTTTGATAGGGACCAGGGGCCATGCAAGATTATATTGAATTGGATCATTAGTTAATTTTGAAAGATCAGGAAAATTAAGAGTTGCCAGGAATGGTAAGTGCGGTGAAACTATTAGAGTCCCAAAATTTGGAATGGTAAGACCTGGATTTTGAATGACACTAGGTCGCTAAGGATCATCGCAGAAAAACTTGAATTATAAGGAAAACATTGTTGTCCAGGAGTATACAAAGGGCATATTCACTTAATGCAAAACTTTGAGCAACCAGAACATTTCTTCCAAATGGAACATTATAAGAAGGATAAACCCCTTGATAAGGGTTCCATGCACTCACTAGAGGAGGAAAAACTACTACCGTATTGCAATTAGAGAAGGGTATACCCCCTTGTTGACTAAATAATTGTGAAGGGGTCACTAAACCTAAACCACTCATAATAGGTTTTTCCATGCCCTGCCCTCCTTGAGCTTGGAAAGGATTAATTTTTTTGGAAAAACTAAGGAATGGCATAGATCCAATACCTAAATAAGGATTGGAAGTAAGAACATGTCCACTCCCAAAAGCAAAGCCCTATAACGAGGTGTAACCACTAACTATAGGAGGTATAAATGCTAGAGTGGTTGAAGGTATAAATAAAAGAATTGAAGGAATTCCAAAAGATGCAATCCCATAAGAAAAAGCACCAATAAAAGGAGTAGAAGGTTGGGTACCCCCACTCAAGCCAAGAGTAGAGGTGGAGCCAACATCTATAGTTTTGGTGTAGTAGTAGCAACAAAAAACACCTCCTCCTATTACGAAAGAAGGAGTTTGCACACAGGTAAAATCAATAGTTGTACTATTGCTACTAACATTGGGCATGAAGAAAGAACAAGAGGGAATGATACTACCTTGTTTATGATTCAGGGTACCCACTCATGATACAATGCAAGGACGATTTGAAGGAAGAGGACTTAAAGGAGTCCTAAAGGAACATGGGACGTATTCTACATCTATTTGGTTCTTAGGTTGGAACAATATAGTAGCAAGAACCAAGACGTTTCAGTTCGGACTATGAGCAAGACTAGGTTCTTCCCCTAAAATAGGAACCCTCGGTGGAGGATTTGTCTTTGTTGTGTTAGGTTGAACTAGTTCAAAAGAATCAACTAAATTTCTCCTACACCTTCTAGGTGAAGGCTTGACACTCAAAAATGAAATCTCACAAAGCCTCCGAGATCGGCGAACTGATGACTCAACCACCTTCTACGATTGAAAGAAAATGAAGAGACTCAAATCACCTAAGGCAGGCTAGGAGCACAAAGCACTCACTAAAACGATCTTAAAGATACAAATAAGAAAACAACTTCAAAGTATCTCCACTTCGGGTAATTAGGATCGGACACCAAAATACAAGAAAGTGGATAAAAGGACCTCTCGAAGGCAAGTTGGGATGATGAGGTCCAAGGTATTACTAGCGAAGGTATGAGAAATAGTTAAACTGACCTCCAAACAATATCCTTTCCCGGTGAAAGTACCCTCGCTTCGCGGGGCACCCTCTAGAAGTACTATGAAAGTGATACAACGTCTGTCTTAGGTACCATGGGCATCCCCCCCCCCCTCGCCCCGTAGTTGCCTGTGTGGTCCCTAGGAAAGGCAACTAAGACCACTAGCTTGCAATGGGAAATAGTCGTGGGTATGTAGGCAAACAAGTAGGAGAGGGGGTATCTCTCTCTCCTTATCTTTGTACATCCTCGTGCTTGACTCCTGTGTTAGAGGAGCTTTCCTGAATAATCTATATGACAGGATTTCCACTTTTTAATAAACTTCTATAATTTAATTTGAGTGGCCTTAGAGAGTTTACTCTCAACACACCTATTCCAAGGCTATGAATGCCCTCGACTAGTTGATGTTCCTATGACAAAAGAAAAATGTATAGTTCATTTTAATTTAAGTGTTCATTTCAATGTTTGTTATTTAGGACAAGGGATACGAAAGCACAACTGATGATGTTCTGATTTAAAAAGAAATCAATAAGAAAACCTAGGCTAGATGCAAATGAAACTCTTCTTTTTCTTTGATGAAATAGATTTATACAGGGTTCTACGAGAATTTATAAAGCAAAACTTTTTCTTTTATTTTTTAGATAGATACTTACACATTCAAAATCTAGCAAAATAACTAAATGCTTGTTCTAAATGTTTTTAACCTAATGTACACTAGTATGGAAATGCAAGATTCAAACACAACCCTAAGGGTAAGCAAACATGACAATCAAAAGAATGGAAAATCAAAGGAGAAAACACAAACAAACTTCAAATCCAATGGAACTTTTCAAAGCAATCGATGTTTGAATTTACCATAAAAAATTGCACATTTGACAAAACCCAAATATTACCAAGTAAAGAAATGAAAACAAAAAGAAAAAGGCAAGCATTTTTTTTTTTTTTACAATTTGAAATCGAAATCTTCAAAGAAAGAAGCAATTCAAGGACCCCAAAAACAAATACGTGAAGAATACTTAAGTTCACCAAGTCAAAATTGCAAACATAAAAATTGAAAAGACTAGTGCAAGCACGAGCATAAAACCCTCAAGAATTTGGCAAAGAAAGATGCAAGAGATTCAGAAGATCAAAAATATCTGAAACAACTAAAATGTCAGATCTACAAAAGAACTTGAAACCCTTTCAGGATCAAGAGAAATAAAACCAAACAAGATCAACCTTTAGGTCATAAAAGGAAATAATGAGACAATTGGGCAATCAACAATTTTGAAAGTGATATAAGTCTACTCCAACCAGATACTTCATAGAGAAGACCTAGAAACCAATTTCATATACAACAAGCTTCACCAAATGAAAACCCTAGGTTGACATAAGCTTTTCACATACAAATAAAATATATAAAAAAGGAATTTTAACAAAAAGATTTCAGACTTCAACAAGACTTCAATACCATACAGAGACTTGATTAGATCCTCATAAGACTCAACAAATTTTTCAGACATATACGTGTCTGTTTAGAAGAAATTCTGCATATACATGTGACTGTAGATGAAGCAACCTATGTATATGCGAGATACAATAGATGCAGTTGCATATGTACGTGACTGTTCAAAACAGAAAACACGTATGAAAAGTAAACTGGCGCAAATTAAAAGAACAAGCCCAGATTTAAAAGATCAGGCAGATAAATAAAGTCTAAAAAGACTACAGAAGACTGAAAAAACAATAAAGTAATATATGAAAGACCCAGATCAATCAAAAGAACCCTTTTAGGAAATACTTTAAAGGTATTCCCTAGTGGAGTCTCCAATTCTATTGGTGGGAAAGATTCCCGATAACTAGGGCTGAAAGCCCCAACAAAGCGGAATACGAAAACAATAAAGATCACTCATGCAAGCATGTCAAACATTCAAATCCACAAAAGTAAGATAAGAGACGTACCCGAGGGTCCTACATTTGGGGTAGATCCCATATGGTCCAAACCCTCCACTTCCTCCAAGATGTGCCTACCTGAAAGTTAATTACATAAGCACAGCCAAATAATAGAATTTAAAGTACATGCATATAGATATGTTAGATCGTAATAAATAACATGATAAGCTAACATTCATAAGATGAAAACATATTTCGAGAACAAGACATGAGCCTCTTTATTGATGAAAAGAAGTAAGTATAGGAAATCTACAACTTGATCCAAGCCAAAGATATTGACGAAACCTTCCTCCGGATTCATCTAGCTTGAGCCAAGATAGACTTCCTCTATAATAAGTGCAAAGGAGATGTTAGATAAGAGAATTGGACATCTCTGCACGAAAACAAGGGTTTCCTATAGACTGGGAGTGCAAGAGGCACATGAAAATGTAGACTTGGTCTAGGGGAATTTGGGTATAGTATCGATACCTCTCATATGATCTCCATTAGGCCTACCCAAGGGGTGCATATATATTACCTAAAATTGGTTATTTTGTTGAAAAATATATAGGGAAATGATTAGAGTGATTTATTTTTTCTTGATAACTGCTTGTGATCTCTTTTTACTTTTTTCTTACTTATTATTATGTTTGTATATCATCAAACAAATACCAAAACAAGAAGAACAACACAGAATGTAGGCTTCAAGCCAAGTCCAAAACCTCTTCACTTGAGAGGAAAACCCACAAATCTCTTCTCTTCTTATAGATTCTCCAATTGACAAATTCCAAGACCTCTAGACCAAAACCAATACCATCGAAGGCCAATTCCAACCCTTCCTGATGACGTGCTTATTTTGTCCAAGTCAAACCCAGTCAAATCTATTCTAGTAGCACAACTTTGACCCCTGCAGTAGTAGCTGCTACCACATGAGTGAGATTATTTTGGCCTCTCAAGACTTCTTCAGGCCTTCGCTTGCCTTTCTCCTTCTTCTGGTGCTTGAGGATGGCCTAATGTGACCTTTTCTGACCTTCTTCTCTTCCTTCTTCAATATCGATCTTGCAAAAGAAAAACCCTAAACCAGTAACAAAAACCCTAGCCTTCCTTCGCACATGTGAGAGAGAAATAACCCATAAAGAAGTATTATTCGTCCTCTTTCTTCTTCATTTCGTTCTTCCTCGTCCTCCTTCACTTGAATGATTGAGTGATGAATGTCTTCCAAGGAGGTCAAGTTCCCTCCTTTATATAGGCTTCTTAAGTTGGACGTGGTTCCTGAAATTAGGTCGACTTAGCCTTGAAGGGTATTTGACACTTTTTTATGACAAAAATAATTTTCTTTACAAGTTACAATGTGGCTGATGGGGTCTTCAACTTATGACAATGCCTCTTTTGACTTCTTGACCTAGGACAAATTCTAGAATCACTCAATGAGTGCTTGACCTATAAAATAAAAGACCTTGAGTGTGAAACCCATGCTCCAAAGATAATAATAATATTTTTCTTTCATTTTACAATATACAAGAACCAAAAGTACATTTCATATTTATGAAGACCGAACCTAGTTACACATTTTTCAACATATTTCAGTTAGGGGACAGGATCCCGTGGGCGGGCTTTCTGTAAAATCTATAAACCCCGCTTGAAAAATAATTTTATATTTATTTATCCAAATTTTAAAATGTTGTACGCGGATATAGTTCATAGGAACCACATATGTATGTGATTTCGTAGTGGGCAGAGTTGCGTATGGATTTTGAAAAATACTTTTTTTAAGATCAATTCAAGTCTACAAGGGAAAGGGAGCTTCCTGGGCCATAAAAAACATTTGGTTTATAGGAGTGTTGAAAGACGTTGTAACAAGACCCAAGGCCAAAACAAAGACTACCACATAGACCCAAGTCAACCCTCCTTCAAAGCTTCTTCATCAAGTCAAAGTCAACACTAGTAAAAAAATTTAAGTTTGGTCACCTCTTGAAATTCCGGGCCCTATAATTTCGACCCTCCTGAAATTTCGAGCCTGCAATTCCTCAGAAAAATTCACATGTGTGAGAAAATATAGGGTACAAAACTTCAAATTTGTCTTTCCTTTGACTCTCCTCTCTCTCTTCTTTAAGTCTCATTGAAATTCTTCTTCTTGCTTGCACAAAAATCGAATTGGTTTCCAAAATGTGGAGCACAATTGCCAATATATAGTTTTCTAACCATATGAAGAGACAAAACTTATGGGTTGGCTGACTTGTCCATCTAGAGGATCGACTTGGTCTTGTGGTGACCAAATTGACTCTTTTTATTATGTTGTAGTTGCTGCAACACCCTCCAAAATTTTGGCTTGCACTAAAATTTCAGAGCCTTCCCTAGTCTTTTCCTTGATTGTTGCAAACACTCAAGCTCATTCCATGAGTTTTCTTGAAGATCTTTGGGCCCTTTCGCTTGTTCAATAAATTGTTGTCTTTTGGCATGTTTGACTGTTGTACAATGTTTGCTAGCCTTTTTTGGTGCTTTCGAAGGCTAGTCTTTGTGTATATGACTTGTCCTAACCATCTAAACTTATGTCACATTCATACACAAAGTCTTGAGCATCGTCACACAAGTGTCGTCACTGGTGAGCACTAATATTGCAGCAATAATGCTGCAACTCCTAGGGCTTCCTACTTTACTTTTATCAACCTGGTAGTTCGTAACAAACTTGGAAGCGACGGTGCTGTATGCACAAGTATTAGCTCTTACTGTAGGCTGTCACTTGGTCAGTTGACGTATGATAACTAGGAGCTTAAGTCAACTTTTATGAATTCTCAGAAGAAGCTTTTAACTGTGATGAAAGAAAGCTAACTCTACGAGGACTATTCTACTTGCATAAAGAGAAAGAAGACTAGAATGTAAGGCAAACCCTAACAAACCCTAATTTATCCAACTAACCCTACTTTTGTAGAAAAAGAGATAGAAACTAATGCGATAAGTGCCATTGACTACTGAAAAATGTAAATTACATTTATTCAAGCTACTTCTGAAAAGAAATGAGAAGAAAACATCTTTTTGTGCTTTTGAGTGTTTTTATGTGAAATTATTATGCTTGTAGTTTCTCTGGTTGTGATTGTGCAGAGGTTTGGTGGCGAAGGAAGATGGACTTGGGTTTTGCAGAGGTGCAGGAAGGTGTGGAGAGGTCCTAAGAAGCCCCTAGTACCCTTCTGAAGACTTCCATTGCAATCGGATTTCGAAAAACCACTTACAGGGAATTCTACAGGAGGCTGCAGGGGATCTACATGAGGATCTACAGGAAGAGGCCGAGAGCTATTTTTGGAAGTTTTTGAAGGTGGAAAAATGATGGAAAAGGGTCATGGAAGGCTAGATGAGGGTGTTGAGGTGTCTGGGGCTTGTCAAGGAAGATCAAGAGGGAACATGATGGTTGGATTTGTTCAAGTGGCAAGAGGGAAGCTTATGGAGAAAAATGCAGAAATTAGGGCAGATTGTTGAAATGTTGTGAATGACTTGGGAAATTGGTGAGAAGTAGCTGATGCTGGCTGCTTTATGGATGTATGGTGAGCTAAGGTGTCCTGCAAGAGATCTGCACATCTACTTACAAAAACTGATCAAAGAAAGGACTAGCTATACAACGAAAACAAAAATTTCTCTAGCTTGACCTAATTTCTGACCTACAAAGAGAAAATGCTGAACAATAACCTTTGAACAGAAAAGCATGCAGAGAGATCTATTGTAAAAGAACAGGAAATGATCTAGGCAACTGAATCTGAAGCAATACATTAATCTTTCCAAATCAAGTCATCACACTAGAATTTGCATGGGAGAGCAAAACTGTGTTTTTGGTGGCAAAAGTAGTGCCTTGACCTCAAATCATAGTCCCAGAAAGGGAGAAAGGAGATCAGGGCCTACTGTTGGCCTTTTTGAATCTTAGTCTGTCACTGTATTAACCTACTTGAGCAACTGAAACAAAAACAACTATGCAAACCATCAAAAGCAACCTAATCTAAACAAATTAAAATGAATCTATGTAACAGAAATTAACTCATGAACTGAAGCAAAAACATATAAGTACAAAGAAAGAGGTGTTGGGCAGCTTGGGTTGGGCCCTAACCCAAGAGCTTTAGCCCTCTGAAAGAGATCAGTGCTGGCTCAAAAACTGCTTCATCTCCATTATCAAAAATAAAAGTCACATTACATAAACTGTTCTAAAAAAGAAACTTGAAAATGCGCTGAACAAGTGTTGCACAAAAGTGCGAAAATTTTACTAATGACTGGCTAAAATCCCCACTAAAAAAACTGAGCACCTAAGCCCTGCTATTTATACAATTGGAGCCTCCAACAGGTCTCCTACAATCAAGAAGCTCAGCTTCCCAAAACTGCAGATAAACAACCGTCCTTCTTTACTTGCTCGGCTATGTACTCATGTGGCTACTTATGCTCCGATTTTCTGATGGAGAATTCGAGGTAAGGGTTTGTAAATGAAGGGGACACGCCCTACAAATCCTCTTCCCTGTTTTCCTCGAATATTGGCTGTCAAATGCTCATAAATCCTTTGACTTTGTCCAAAATTGACCAAAAAAATCTGCATAAAGCACACATTAAACTACATGGCTAAATGACTAATCCAATTCACTATATTAGCATAAATATAATAAAAAACATGCAATAAACTAATGAGAATGGTGGATTAAGTCGAATTGAGAGGCAAAATGAGCCCATATAATTACCTATTTTTGGGGCTCATCATTACCCCCTACTAAAGGTGTTGCTTATCCTCTGAGCAACTAATCTATCTCTTCATCCTTGATGGCCTTGATGGCCTCTTTGACATTCCATGCTTCAGATATGAGATCTTCTTCCCTATCATGGAATCCAGCGTTGGCATCCAACTTTTCCCACTGCTGTTTTTCTTCTTCTTTCTTTATAACTTCTAGTAGTCCTAGTAGCAGTGGAGGACTTAGCTTCAAACCAATCCAATGGGCCTTCAGACTTTTCATAGAGTGCTTATACATGGGCACTCTTCTTAGTGCTTCTCTCATTTTGTTTGGGGAGTGGTACTCCCTGACCTATAGGCTGTGGGGGAGTGTGTTCCACCTTCCCATGCAGGCATGGATGCAATCTTCCCTAAACAACCTTTCCATGTCTTCGAAATGTGCTATAGCTTAGGCCTGATCATTGATGTGCTTGGGGGCACTTTGAGGATCAGCTGATGAGTGCTAATTAGAGCCATATGGTATTCTGCCTCTGCTCTGATCATAAAGGGTTCATCTTGTTCTTTTTCCATCAACTTCCTAATTTCTGCTGCTCTTTTCTCTTCATGACTCATCCATGATGCCATGGCCATCAGCTGTAGGTTTCCCAACCTAGCATTGGGGTCCCATAAGTTCATATCAGTAAGGGCCATGTTATGTAAATAAAATTCTGTCAACTTCGCCTTGTCCTATAGTGAACTGTGCTCTAATAAATCCATGAACTGCACATAATCCTAGAAAGGCATGGTGCCTCTCTGTGTAGGGTCTTGATCTGGAATTGTAGGCACTAGTCTTTGAGATACACTCCATATGATTTGGTTGGCTTTCTACACTGTAGTGCCTCCATAGCCCAGCTGGCCATACATGCTAACTTGATTTCCTTTTCTTGCAATAGTTTTGTTAACATTGCAGTCTTTACCTGGGATCCATTTCTTGCAGCTGGGTTCTTGACATTTCAATGTCTTCCTGGGTTCCCTTCTCTTGCAGCTGTGTTCTTAGCGTTTCAATGTCTGCCTGGGTTCCCTTCTCTTGCAACTATGTTCTTGGAATTTCAGTATCTGCCTGGGTTCCTCTTTCTTGCAACTGTTTTCTTAACTGTTAATTCTCTGTTTCTAGGTGAGATCTTTTGATTGCTTCAACATGCCTTACAGTGGCCAACTCTATACCCATCTCTCTAAGCTTGCTCTTCATGTGGCCAATATCTTCCACCCCTTTTGACTTGGCGATCTGCATCCTGCGGTGGCTCCTTATCCTCTCTTTTTCCAGTTCAAAGAAAAGTGGGACTGCAAATTTCTGGGGAATAATTCCCCCCCCCTTCAAGAAGATTGTGATAAGAGCCCAAATCGGGTTGGGGGTCTGGTTCTTGTGCCTTTGCTGTGTCTTCCTTCCCGTTGGTCTACTCTTCTACCTTTTTTTCTCCTCCTTGTGTCTCTTTCTCTATTTCTGTCTCTCCCTGCTCTATTTCTTCAGCTTTCTCCTCCTCTATCTTGGTTTCTTCTTCTTCCCTTTTTGTTCTTTTAAATCACTAGTTTCTTCACCTTCTCATAAAACCTCCTGTCATTTTGTTTATGCTTCCTTGGAAAATGAACTACGGAAATGGAGAGAAATTTTTTTTATTTATTATTTTATATATATATATATATTATATATATATATATATATATATATATATATATATATATATATTTTAATAGAGAGACAAAGATTGTATTTTTTCAACCATAAGCAGCAATCTTTTATGAATTTCCTCCACCCAACAGTTGTATTCTCTCCTCAAAAGCTAAACCACTGTTAGCATATTTTGATATTCAATGGATGTATGCCAAGAACCTACCTTTGCAGCCTGAGAATTGTGCTAAAAACCGTGTTTTTCCTCTCCAAAACAGCGTACTGGTCCTCTTGTAGAACCTGTTACTACTTCTGTAGAATGCCGATAGCAGAAAAATGGCTAAAAACGATAGAGGATGATGATTTCGAGGATATGGTGGTGGTATAGAGCTTACTGTAGCTAAGTGGACGAGGATGAAATGGAAGAAAAGGTGGTGAAGGAGTTTCGAGGAGGCATACTTATGTTTTCTTTGAGATATTTCTGCTGATGGTGAGCTGGCAAAAATGTGCGTTGGCATTATTTGGACTGTTGGTCCCTACTATAGTGTCATCACGAGACTTTATGCCTTTTGGCCACAATCACTTCCCATCATTGGTGCTGGAGTTCAAAACATCTGCCACTACTTATTTTTTAGATTTTCTGTGAGTTGACTAGACACATGTGCTGTGTGATCTCCGACTGAGCGATGTTGAATTGGACGAGGGTGGCTAGTTAGTTGGCCACAGATCTAGTTTAATCCCAACCATCCCATTTGTTCATGCAGTTTTGGATCATACAGATGCAACAGAGGAACGGGTTTAGACACTTACCTGTAAGTCGAAATGTGCGTGCTGCGGTGCTGCTTGGTTTTTTTGCTGTTGCATGCTCATATTTAGTTGTTGCATGCCTGTATCCCTTCTATTGTATGCTTTTTTTTGTCTGATATGTGGTTGTTTTTCTTGTGCAGGTATCTTGTTGGCTGGATCTAATCTTCAGGAATCTGCGTCAACCTTCAGATTTGCACCCTCATGCTGCTGATGCTAGATTTTAATGGGACAATGACTCGTTTTGTTCATTTCTCCCAAACAGTAGACTGGATTGACCTGAAATTGTTTTGTTTTTTTGTTTTTTGTTTTTTGTTTCGTTTTGTTTTGTTTTGTTTTTTTTTTGTTTTGTTTTGTTTTTGTTTTGTTTTGTTTTGTTTTGTTTTGTTTTGTTTTGTTTTTTTTTTGTTTTGTTTTGTTTTTTGTACCTGCAAAACTAAAATTGATTGAACAATCAAATTGCAACTATTAAAATGAACTTGTTGAAATGAAATGGCAGAATTGAAATGAAAGCAAGGAAATGAATAATCTACTTGTGCTGGAACGGAAATTGCAGAATTGAAATGAAAGCGAGGAAATGACTAATCTACTTTGCTGAAATAGAAATTGCAGAATTGAAATGAAAGCAAGGAAATGACTAATCTACTTTTGCTAAAATGGAAATTGCGGAATTGAAATCAAAGTAGGGAAATGCAGAAATTGAAAGAAACAACTACTCTACTTTTGTTGAAATAAACTACTTTAGCAAAATGTTGCAAGAAGAAATAGAAGAAAGCAGTAATCACAAAATACTTTGACGCTTCCCCGACAACGGTGCCAAAAAGTGGTGAGCGCCAGTATTGCAGGAATAATGCTACAACTCCTGGGGCTTCCTACTTTACTTTTATCAACCCAGTAGTTTGTAACAAACTTGGAAGCGACGGTGTTGTATGCACAAGTGCTAGCTCTTACTGTAGGTTGTCACTTGGTTAGCTGGCGGAAGATCACTAGGAGCTTAAGCCAACTTCTATGAATTCTCAGAAGAAGCTTTTAACTGTGATGAAAGAAAGCTAACTCTACGAGGACTATTCTACTTGCAGAAAGAGAAAGAAGACTGGAATGTAAGGCAAACCCTAGCAAACCCTAATTTATCCAACTAACCCTACTTTTGCAGAAAAAGAGATAGAAACTGATGCGATGAGTGCCATTGACTACTGAAAAAGGTAAATTACATTTATTCAAGCTACTTCTGAAAAGAAATGAGAAGAAAACATCTTTTTGTGCTTTTGAGTGTTTTTATGTGAAATTATTATGCTTGTAATTTCTCTGTTTGTGATTGTGCAGAGGTTTGGTGGCGAAGGAAGATGGACTTGGTTTTTGCAGAGGTGGAAGAAGGTGTGGAGAGGTCCTAATAAGCCCCTAGTACCCTTCTGAAGACTTCCATTGCAATCGGATTTTGAAAAACCACTTACAGGGAATTCTATAGAAGGCTGCAGGGGATCTACAAGAAGAGGCCGAGAGCTATTTTTGGAAGTTTTGAAGGTGGAAAAATGATGGAAAAGGGTCAAAGAAGGCTAGATGAGGGTGTTGAGGTGTCTGGAGCTTATCAAGGAAGAGCAAGAGGGAACATGATGGTTGGATTTGTTCAAATGGCAAGAGGGAAGCTTATGGAGAAAAATGCAGAAATTAGGGCAGATTGGTGAAATGTTGCGAATGACTTAGGAAATCGGTGAGAAGTGAGCTGATGCTGGATGATTTATGGATGTATGGTGAGTTGAGGTGTCCTAGAAGAGATCTGCACATCTACTTACAAAAACTAATCAAAGAAAAGACTTGTTATACCACGAAAACATAAATTTCTCTAGCTTGACCTAATTTCTGACCTACAAACAGAAAATGCTGAATAGTAACCTTTGAACAGAAAAGCATGCAGAGAGATCTATTGTAAAAGAATAGGAAATGATCTAGGCAACTAAATCTAAAGGAATACATTAATCTTTCCAAATCAAGTCATCACACAAGAAATTGCACGGGAGAGCAAAACTGTGTTTTTGGTGGCAGCAGTAGTGCCTTGACCTCGAATCATAGTCCCAGAAAGGGAGAAAGGAGATCAGGGCCTACTGTTGGCCTTTTTGAATCTTAGTCTATCACTGCATTAACCTACTTGAGCAACTGAAACAAAAACAACTATGCAAACCATCAAAAGCAACCTAATCTAAACAAAGCAAAATGAATCTAAGTAACAGAAATTAACTCATGAACAGAAGCAAAAACATATGTACAAAGCAAGAGGTGCTCAGCAGCTTGGGTTGGGCCCTAACCCAAAAGCTTCAACCCTCTGAAAGAGGTCAGTGCTGGCTCAAAAACTGTTTCATCTCCATTATCAAAAATAAAAGTAACATTGCATAAACTGTTCTAAAAAAGAAACTCGAAAATGAGCTGAACAAGTGTTGCACAAAAGTGCAAAAATTCTACTAATGACTGGCTAAAATCCCCACTAAAAAAACTGAGCACCTAAGCCCTGCTATTTATACAACTTGAGCCTCCAACAACTCTTCTACAATCAAGGAGCCCAACTTCCCAAAACTGCAGATAAACAACAATCCTTCTTTACTTGCTCGGCTGCCCCTTGGATGCACTCATGTGGGTGCTCATGCTCCGAGTTTCTAATGGAGAATTCGAGGTAAGGGTTCATAAATGAAGGGGACACCCCCCTACAAATCATCTTCCCTATTTTCCTCAAATATTGGCTGCGAAATGCTCATAAATCCTTTGACTTTGTCCAAAATTGACCAAAAAATCTGCATAAAGCACACATTAGACTACATGGCAAAATGACTAACCCAATTCACTCTATTGGCATAAATATAATAAAAACACGCAATAAACTAATGAGAATGGTGGATTAAGTCAAATTAAGAGGCAAAATGAGCCCATATAGTTACCCATTTATGGGGCTCATCAGTGACGATCGTCCTAAAGTCTATCTCAAGTGTCGCACTTGTCGTATCTTGTGACGAGGCAGTCACACAGAGGAGAATTTTTTGCTTGTGTGTTCTGATGATCTATGTTGTCATGTTTTCAACGTATGCTAAGTGTGTGATCACAGTTCGAATTCATCACAAGTCCATCTCTCTTCCCGCACTTAGCAATTTTCGGAAAATCTTCCTGACCGAGTAACTTAACCTTGTTGGGCTCTGATTGAGCTACACACTACGTAGTCTTAGCCCTCTTGTATGTGACCCTGCTACCTGGAACTGCGTGCATAGACAGTATCCTATAGGGTTGTTTTTCTCTACAATTCCAGAGTCCATTAGCCTCCTTTGACCTCCAGAATTGCGCATTCGTGCCTCCTAGTGTGCCTTGAACTGCGCACTTCATACCTTCAACCCTCAAGCTTTTCCCTTTCCTGATGGAACTACGCAATGCGCAAAGAGCCTAACCTCCCTTGGCCTCCAAAACTACACAGATGCTTCCTCAAGTGCCCTTCCCTCAGCTGGAGCTCACTGCCTTCAGAAACTACTCAGATCTGCCCTTTAGGTCTCTTTGCTATCGAAAACCCCTTGCCTCTTGAAAATGTGCAATCTGTCCTCCTAGGGCTCCATCCTGTAGTATCCGATGCCTGCTTGAATTGCACAATTTTGTCCCTCTGTGGGCATTACACAATTTTTTCCCTCAGTGGGGACTATGCAGAAAAAAGTCCCTCGCTTCGGCCTGAGTTGCACTCTGCGCAATCTCAGTGATCAATATTTCTCCATGTCTACTAGAACTACAGAATGCATAATCAATGGGCCCTTTCTCCCAGTCTATGACTTTTCCCAGGCTCAGTTCATGGATAATAATGCATCATCTTAGACTAGGGAGTTTTCAGATTGATGTCGTCCCGTCATGAGTGTATTGCAGGAATAGGTAGACTATCAAGTCATGGTGAGATGATGAAGAAGGAGAAGGAGGAGGGAAGCATGCCTAAAGACTCTGTTACAAGTGAACTTACAAGTGGATCTATCAAGTGGAAGCAAAGGGACAAAAGTTTGCAAGTACTGTCCAAGACTTAAAATCATTAAAGACCTTGCATCACCAAGCTATGCGGAGGAGAAGAGAAAGAATATCCAAGAAGAAATCTATCACTTAGCAAAAACAGTGACTTGACATCATCAAGCTAGTCCATGTCAGCAATGTCATGTCAAATCATGTCTTGAGTTCTCATATGCCACATTACTATTATGGACCATGTATATTGTAATGAAATGTATTGTAAAGTGGAAGTCTAAAGGACATACATGAATATGAAGAGTCATGTAAGTTGGAAACTCATAGGAAGTTGAACAACCATGAGGGTAGTCAAAGAGTCACAAGGGGTAAGCATCACCCCTTGGTTATATATAACCCCTGATTATATGAGCAATGGACTTTTCACCTTGGTTTCTCCCACAAGGCATTGGAGAGATCAACTAGTTCTTTGAGGAGAAAGGAGTGGCTCCAATGTCCAACTACTGGGGCTAGTGATTTACATTGTAAACATGTGTCTTGGAACTTTTTCTTAATAACATAAGCCTTTTAAGGCCAACACGTTCCTCATGCACGGACTATGAATGCTTGTAAGACTATTCTTTGGACGTTTGTATTTCATGTTTGCTTTCACATGTAATAAGATAGTTGAACTATTTCGGTTATTTTAGTGCTTATCTTATTGAGAATGTGTTGTAATGGTTGTTATCGTTGTCCCATCCTTGTGGAATGTTCCGGGGGATAGTAGACAAATCTTTCCTTGTTTGTTGGTTGTAATGATCGTCGCATCCGCTGTTGACTATTCCACCAGATGTTAGACAGGTCCTTCTAGTTCATGTGTGTCTCTTCCTGGGTGGTACTATTACCTCTCACTTAGAGGCTCACTTTTCTCTCCCCCTTTGCAGTAGAATAACCTCGACACAGTTGCGCTACACACTCACCAGGCACACTCCCCTTACTTTTCGAAGACACCATTGCATCACTCTCTGCTACTGACAGCTAGAGCCAAGGAAAATCTTTAAGGATTGGGCAACCAGGCCTTTATACTAGATGGGAATCCTGCACCAAATGGCGTGAGTTCTGATTGGGACTTCATATCGGGGAGATCCCCTAAATGTTGGTGGGTCCATCACCATCAAAAGATTAAAAAAAAAAAAATATTTTTCTTATAAATAGTCCAAAATGGGATTTTGACTCATGACAATTTTTCTTATTGGCTCAATAAACCCTAGGAGCATGAAGAGCATGCTTTGACTAGAAAATTATAATAAAATTTCTTTTTCTTCTTTTTTCTTTTACATGAAATACATTTTGATTCAAGTACAATTATGAAGGCCGAAACTAGTTACATTTTCAACACTCCCTCTTAAATAGGGAGCTATTGATAACTACACAACGAGATACAAGGATACTCTCAAATTGAAATATTCTCATAAGAAGAGTTCACATAGATAAACACCATCAAGCATCAGCATCATAACCAACATTGTCAATTACAAAATAGCAAGGCCTTGAATAACAATCTCTAACTCTCCATTAGATTAGAGCATAATGCTGGGAGGAATAATTTGGACACCACCACGACTGCCTCTCAAGGCACATACCCCATCCAGATGTTCACCAGGTATGCCATTACAGGACAATTCTTATCATGGATTCTCAATCCTCCAAGAATATCGATCCTCCTTAAGACTACTCTTTATCTTGGATACCTTTCCCTATCCTCAAAGAGTATCGATCCTCGGGACTACTTCTATCTTGGGTTCCCAATCCTCAAGGAGTATCGGTCCTAAATGCTTATCCAATCCTCCATTCTCCCTACTAGTGCCTTCACTAGACTTATGGTTGTTAGTATTGACTTAGTGCATGAAACATGAAGAATATAGTGTCCATAATCACTCCCTCTCAACCAGGGTGACATAACCACAAGATTCTCTCATTCATCAGTTACTTATTATTCCATGGAGATCTTATTATTAGCTTGTAGGGCTTCTTAGCTCCTAACAACATCATATCATATCGAAATTCAACGTTCCTGGACCTTGACAATCTTCATGCAACTTTGTCATCAAAACATTCATCTATTACCTCTAAGGATCGAAACTTCCTCATAGTTGCTAACACATGCTTTCTTCCTTACATAATAGAATGCTACCCTCATGCTATTCCAAGGCATCATTAATGTTGTCCACTCAATCCATGTACTCCCAAATTGAATCAAATAACAGTCAATACAATATCATCAAACAAGTTATCTCAACATATATCTTTCTAGCCTCTTCACATACTTATGCAATATGTCGTTTTAGGAAGCCAAACCATATCCCATCATTATTAGAGTTTCCAAAACACAATAACCTATAGTCAAGATGTGGGATTCTTCATGCCAAGTTATCATAGCTTTCTCCCTCTAAAATCAATATTCCTTTGCATGGTATATCTCCATATTGCAACATAGTTTTGCTTCATGCTCTTTTTGCTTTCAATCATCAATCAATGTGTTCCTGAACAAACTTATCAACTGCTGGTACAACGATATCATAACTCTTCTACTTCTTGCCAAAGGATATGTCATCTATTCTTTGATCATAAAATTCTCAGGATTTTCTGCCAAACTTTAAGTAGTATTATATATATTTTGGATCTAACTTCCTCTTTCTAGCTAGGACATGTAAATTTCTTCCCTTTTAAATCTTACTTTCATGCTGCCATCTAATTGTCTTCTTTTGATGCACACTCTCTTCTTGTCTTTGTGCTTTGTTACTTTCTTTTGAATCTTCCATCTGTTATCAAGCTTAGTAAATATTGTATTGACTTGAAATCTTTTTTAGAAGTATATGAAAGAACAAAAGGGAAAAGTCCATAGACAAAAGAATGATAATTGAAGAAGGTAGATATATAATACTTATCGTTTGGGAAGAGTCAACTCCCTCATAGTAAATTATTGTCTTCACGTCAACATGGTATCATTCTTGTCATTCTCAAGATCTAGGTTTTCTTCTTACAAGAGAAATAATTGGTTACAATTTCTATTTCTAGGGTTTTCTAATCCAAATTTTGGGTTTACAAACCCTATATCCTCCATAGTCACCAAGACCCGCTATTTTAATAATTGCAAGACTTCTAAAAATATGTTACAAAACCTTAATGATACTATTGACATGTGTTTTATTTATTTCATTTATTACTCACAAAACCTAGACTTCATATGCAATGAACTACTATGTACAATTTCTTATAAGCCACGTCTCTAATATATATTTACACAAACCCTTTTTCTATCTTTCAAGTGATCATCACCATGACCTACTAAACAACATAGATCATAAATGCACATAGAAATTATACATACCTCTACAATCTTACTTTACCTGTCCATCCTTGTAGAGGTATGATCCTTTGACATGTACCAACTTACTTCAACAATGGTGCCTCAATCCTTCAATCACAACAAATTCTTTGGACTACTAGTTTTCTCTTTGTTCCTTTCAAACTTTACAAACATGTCATCTATAGGTTTTGATGACACAATTACTATATATATGTTGGTTGTTGTTTTTCCACGATACTGGAGTATTAGCTAGAATCTTACAATCACTTACGCTACCAATCCAAGTATCATAATAAACTACTTTGAATAACGAAACAATATACAACAATAAATCTACTAGTTGAAAAATATATACATTTTTTACAATTTTTACAACAACCCAACTTCATTATATTAATCACCTAATAATAAAACAGTCTAGGGCTCCATACCAGGGATAATGGCCCTCATACATCCACTAGTACAAGAATACAAGAACAAGATACACTGATGATCTAGCTGATGTAGTGCACAATGTTGTGCACTTGACCTGTGAGAATAACAAAATGCCAAAAATACGAAACAATATTGCCAGTAACACAAAAATATCACATGAATTGAGACAAGCTGCATATATTTTATTATTATTCAGAAGCAGAATACAATGTTCACTTGCCTCTTTGAGGGGGTAACCTCCAACAAAGCAGAGCTCAATTACAATATAAATTGATGCTTCTTACGACGTCCAAAACTCTAACTACTAGTTGTCCCTTGCATAACATAGGTTAACCACTTTATTTATTAACTATGTCATGTTTATAACTAATTTTGGTCCCTTTTCTATAATGCGGTCAACCACTTACAATTATTATTAATGTGGATAACCGCTTACGAACTTTATAGACTCAACTAACTAACTATGACTATGACGAGGCCCCTTGGGATTATTACATAATAAAGGAGTTAGGGTTGGAACCTAACATGCCCTCCCCCATCAAAAACAACCTTGTCCTCAAGGTTGAAGCTACGGAAATCGCTAAAGAATAGTGACTGGTTCCCATGTCACATCTTCTGGAGAGGTGTCTTTCCACTTGATGAGGACTTCCTTGATCGTGCGGTCGCGGAGATGTCTTTTACAAGTATTGTGTTTAGGTCAGAGCCAAAGTGAACCTTCCTCATTCAATTTTGGCAGACTTGTTTGAACCCTGCAATTGTTCCCCACAATTTTCTTGAGGCAAGATCCATGGAAGACTGGGTGGATTTTTGAAGTGGTCGACATGGCTAGTTTGTAAGCTATTGCTCCTATATGCTGAAGTACCTGATAAGGCCCACAGAATATCGGGGCTAGTTTATGGTATCCCTTTTCTTTGAGAGAGGTCTGTTTATAAGGTTGGAGTTGTAAGAAAACCTGGTCACCTACTTGAAATGACCTCTCTGAATGGTTTTGGTCTTCATGTTGCTTCATTTGATTCTGAGCTTGATGTAGGTTGTCTTTGAGATGAGAAAAAATGACAACACAGTTCTGCAGGAGTTGATCAACTGCATGTACTTGGGAATATCCGTGGATATAAGTAGCTAGTGAAGGTGGTAGTTGGCCATACACTGCCTCATATGGCGACATCTTGGTGGCTTCATGATAGTTAGTATTATACCACCACTTAGCTAAAGGTAGCCACTGTACCCATTGATGTAGGCTTGTTTTAGGTGAAGCATCGCAGATAGGTTTCCAAAAATTTGTTCATTGCTTCTATTTGACCATCGGTTTGGGGATGATAAGTTGTACTTAGTTGGAGTTGCATGCCCTGTAGCTTGAAAATTTCCCACCAAAAATTGCTAGTGAAAGTGAGGTCCTCATCAGAAACAATGGAAGTCAGCATGCCATGCAGTTTGAATATTTTGTCCATGAAAACCTGAGCCACAAATGTTGGGGTAAATGGGTATGGTAGGGCACAAAAATGAGCATATTTGGAAAGTCTGTCAACAACCACCATGATGATTGATTTGTTGCTTGACCTTGGGAGACATATAATGAAATCCACGGAAACATCTGTCCAAACGGAAGTAGGAAGTGGCAAGGGTTGTAAGGTTCTGGACAACTTGATCGTTTCCCCTTTGTTGTACTGGCATACCTTACATTCAACTACAAAAGTAAGAATCTCTTTCTTCATGCTAGTCCAAAATAAAGAGTGGTGTGCTCATGCATAAGTCTTCTGAAAGCTTGAATTTCCAACAAATATAGAGGAGTGAAACTCTTCCAAGATGCGAGGTTTGAGGGTGGAGGTCGGGGATAACACTACCTGATCCTTATAGCAAAGAACATCATCCTTCCAAGAGTAATCCTCTAAGGAATTAGGATCTACTCGTAATCTGTTAATGAGATGGGACATAGAGGGATGGGAGAACCATTCATGACGGGCTGCTTCAATCTAATTTGGTATGGGTAGGGAGAGGGATAACATAGTGCTCTCTTCCTCAAATTGGCGTGATAAGGCATCAGCCACTACACACCCTTTCTTGTAAATTATCTCATAATCATATCCTAACATTTTTGTTAGCCATTTATTTTGTTGTGGTGGTGATAGACGCTGCTCTAGGAAATATTTTAGGCTATGATGGTTAGTGTGGATTTGGAAATAACTCCCCAATAAGTATGGTCACCAAGTTTCTAGTACATGTAAGACGACCATCATTTCTTTCTCATATGTAGATTGACTTAGATGTTTGCCACTGAGTTTTTGACTGGTGAAAACTAATGGTCTACCTTCCTGCATTAATATTGTTCCAATGCCCGTACCCGAAGCATCACATTCAATCGCAAAAGCTTTTGTAATTCTGGTAAGGCCAATACTGGAGTGGAGCACATGGCCTATTTGAGAGGAAAGAAGGCCTGCTAAGATATGCCAGTCTAGAGAAATGAAATTTTCTTGAGAAAATTAGTGAGAGGCTAGGAAATGCATCCATAATTGCTAACAAATTTGCGATAGTAGCCCATGAGACCCAAGAATCCCCTCAAACTCTTCAAGGTCTTTGGTTGGGGCCAACCTTGCATTGCCTGAATATTTTTCGGATCAACCCTCACTCTTCACGACCCACAATGTGTCTCAAATACTCTACTTATTTCATGCCAAAGGAACACTTAGATAATTTGACAAATAATTTGTGATCTTGGAGCAATTTCAATACCTGGTCAACATGTTGATGGTGTTTGTCCCATGCTATGTTGTATATGAGAATGTCATAAAAAAAGACCAGGACACATTTTCTAAGATATTAGGTGGT
Source organism: Pinus taeda (assembly GCA_000404065.3). Lineage (NCBI taxonomy): Eukaryota > Viridiplantae > Streptophyta > Pinopsida > Pinales > Pinaceae > Pinus > Pinus taeda. Next base: position 25,300 of record APFE030580231.1, read on the forward strand.
TCATGAGGCTCTGAAAAGTGGATGGGGAATTACATAGACCAAATGGCTTGAGAAATAATTCATAATGGCCTTCATGAGTTTATAAGGTTGTCTTGGTAATGTCAACTTGCGTAATTCATATTTGGTGATAGCTCGAGGGAAGGTCCAGCTTGGTAAAAAAATTGGCACCATGCAATTCATCAAGTAGATCATCAACTAATGAAATAGGAAATTTGTCCTTGATAGTGAGCTTGTTAAGGGCCCTAAAGTCGGGACACAGGCACTATTCACTGTATTTCTTTAAAACCATGACCACTAGAGATGAATAAGGGCTGGTGCTGGGACGCATAACACTGACTTCGAGGAGTTCCTTGATGATTTTTTCAGTTTCATTATCTTGTGCAAAATGATATCGGTAAGGGTGTACATTTAGCGGATGGGTACCTGGGAGAAAAGTGATGTTATGACCATGTTCACCCCTAGAGGGCGGGTCTAGCTCCTTAGGTTTGTCAAAGACCTTGATGATTTTTTCAATTTCATTATCTTGTGCAAAATGATATTGGTAAGGGTGTACATTTAGCGGATGGGTACCTGGGAGAAAAGTGATGTTATGACCATGTTCACCCCTAGAGGGCAGGTCTAGCTCCTTAGGTTTGGTGGCGATCTAATACTTGTTGCATATCAGGATGAATGTTAGGAGGAGTGGATTAAATGGCATGGATGGCATTAAATTGTGCTACTATCCCATGATGGCCCTTTTTTAAAATATTCTCCATTCGATGTGAGTTGATGATAGTAGGACCACCTACCTGGAGTCCCTGCATTGTATGAGTGAAGTCAATTGTGATAAGGCCTAGTTGTGGATCCATTCAAGACCCAAGAAAATGTCACAACCACCCTTTTCACTAGCAAACATGTTGGTTTTGAAGTGATACTCCCCCATTTGAAGCTTAATATTTTCAAATTTTCCTTCACCTTTCATGGTCCCCCCATCAGGGATAAGGACTTGGAAATTAGATACTAGCCTGACAAAATAATGAACAACTTTTGCTACTCTCTTATGGACAAAGTTATGCGTGTTGCCACTATCAATCAACATCACTATTGGTCGATGTTTAAGAAAACCTCGAATTTTGAGAGTTTGGGGAGAATAAATGTCGGCTATGGCATGGAGTGAGATAACCAACACATCTAGCGTAGCTATAGTATCAATGTTTGGGGTTGTTAGGGGTTCACCCTCTTCCTCCTCTAGTATTTCAGTGAATGGAGCTTCATTGGCAGAGTTATTTCGATAACATAGATTTGAAAGATTTTTGGTTCATTGCATTTATGTCTCGAAGTATTTTTCATCATAATAGTAGTAGAGTCCTTGTTTCTTTCTTTTGCCATTTTTTTCGGTGACACTGTTTGAACCTTAAGTGTTTGGGTGGGGCTTGTAGCTAGGGAGGGACGTGCCTTGGCGAGAAAATTTGGACAATTAGGATGGGAATTTAAAGCGACTTCTACCTCTAAGGCATTTTTGCATGCTTCCAATCAAGTAGCTGGGTTATGCATTTAGACATGGGATTGGATGGCTTTCTTTAGGCCACTGATAAAACATTCTAAGTAAAAGGCATCTCCTAGTCCTTCAATCCAGATAACCAATTGTTTAAAGGCTACAATGTAGTCCTTTATTGTGCTCGTTTGCCTGAGCTTAGTGAGATGACCCAGAAAGTGAGATTCCCGATGAAAGCGATCACAAATGGATTTTGAGAACATGGTTCAAGTTGGTCTCCTTCGATAGCATTTCTAATGCCACTTGTTAGAGTCGGTCTAGTAGCCCTCCATCAGCGATCACAACTCTTTGCATTTGCATAAGTAGCTGTCTCATCAGTGTCATCTCATTGCATTCCATTAGGCATGCCATAACCCTGATGGAGGAGCTGGTGCCTTTATTCCTCTCTTGGCACTGCTGGATCAAGTTCTTTCAGTCAATAAACTCTTTCAAAGTTTCTTGTCTTGTCTTAAGGTCAAAAGTCCTAGGTCTAGGGTTTAGGTCCAATTTGTCTTTGAGGTCATGTCTTTAAAAGTAAATAAATGCCCAGCAGGCCAGAGGGATGACAATATTTCTTCAAAATATTTCATCTTGTATAGCTAATTTTTACCTTGGCTTTAAAAACCCTGTTTTTAAAGACAAGGTCATTTTCTCATGTTGTAAAAGGTTGTAAAAATTCATAAAAAGTCAGTATGCAGCCCTGGTCCCCTTTGCCAAGATTCCTCAGAAGCTATCCCTGCAAAAATTTTCAAGAAAAAGCATCAGTTCAACCAATTTCAGGACAAAAAGAAACCATAAAGTCAGCAGCATTTAAATTTTGAAAAAGTGTCACTTGTAAACATTAGAAAGAGGGTTTGAGGGGAAATTAATTTAAATCAAGCCTATAAAGCCCCTCTCTCCCTCCATTTGATTATCATTTGCCTCATAGCAATAGTGAAAGGCGATTTGGAGACAAAATCGGGCGGAATTGCAGAGAGGATCTGTGCGCGACCTGTTGGGTGGGCGCGACCCGTCCAGGGGGTTCCAACAGTTGGAAAATAACACGGGCGCGACCTCTTGGGTGTGCGCGACCCTTCAGTCCTGCACGCGACCTGTCAGGAGCTCACCTACAACAATTGATTATAAACTTCAAGAAGACCCCAAATCTCCTCAAGTTTGTAGGTAGGCCCTTAATCATTAATGTTTTTTGCCTGCTAAAGCAAAATAATCATGGAAAATGTGCATAAATGCCATCAAGTTGAAATGGGAAATTCATGAGTATTTTCTTAAAAATGTCAAAGGCAGGGTTTTGTTTTGCTGTTTGCAAGGTTATCCTTTTCACCCCCACTTTTTCCCCACATCCCTTTACCACCTTCCATATCATTTCTACCTAATCTCCCTACCAAAAATACCAAAGCCCTAAACATCACCCCTATCCCTAAAATTCATTAACATAACCCCATGTTGTGATTTCTTCCCTAAATTCCCTTTTTCATATATTTTCCCTTTGTTCCCTCAAAAGATCCCTTCCCTAACATCTCCCTTGTGTTATTTGTCCCCTTGAAGAAGCATTTCAGCAGTTAAAACAACAGGTCATTTGAGCAGAAGCAACAGTACATTTCAGCCACTTTGCTCTTGAAACCATGTCAGAAACTGAAACCGACTATAAGCAAAGTGATGACCGTGAGTCAACACCAGAGTTTGAGGTACAAAGGAGGAGGGGTGGTAAGGGTGGTCACCATGTGAGAGAGGAGCCCACCACTTTGACCTATTTGCAGGTTTGTCCACTTGCAGTCACATGTTTCCGCTACCTTTCATGTTATGAATTTTGCGAGAGGATTTCTCAAATTTAGCATCACAGGGAATTGGTCCGCTTGTTTGTTTTGCATTTGCATGACGGGCATGTAATGCAGGGGTGGATTTTACGTTGACACCTGAGATGGTTTCTCAAGCAACGGGGATACCTAATGTTGGAGAAGAGTGGAACAAGCGCAAACTATTGGACAGATTTCAGTATGAACCTTACATTAAACCTGAATATATAGGTACAATGACTGGTGTATTTCCTTCAGATTTTTGAAGCGATGAGTATGTTCCTTGATGAGGCTCATCATGCGCTATTTCACCTGTGAGGGTAGATTTTCACGTTTGTTTTTGTACCATATTCGCTTGTTGATGCATTTCACATGGGTACGGATGATGAACATACCATTTTTCATGTGCCAGAATATTGAGAAGATGGTGCCGTTGGTGCAGAGAAAGAGTCCAACACAACAACATAGGAGCATTTACCATTATGCTTTGATCAATATTGTGGTCATGCATCAGTTGGCCCAGTAGGGTATCCCATGGGAGGATTTCATCTCTCGAGACTTCTTCATAGGGACACCACCACCCCCGAAGGTTGTTCATGAGGGGGGAGGACCTTCACAGCAGCATGATATCCCAGAAGTTAGACATGTCAGCTCTCCTCCATTGGTCACATATAAAAGAGGCCACAGGGCCTTATTTGCATAAGCTCGGCGAGTATTTTCTCCACAGCAGGTGGAAGGGGTCTTGCCTTCTTCATCAGCACCGTGAGTGTTATCTCCACACCAGGTGGAAGGGGCCTCGTTTCCAACAGCAGCATAGGTATCAGAGAGGGGCAAGCAGCCCAGGATTGAGCAAGGATTGTCATGTGATCCAGATATTGACATCATTGATATTGAGGATAGGTCCCCTGCCTCAAAGCTCAAGGAGATCATCCGAGAGCAAAGGACCGAGAATGAGTCGCTGCACAAGAAATTGCAGATGGAAAAATGGATAATTAACTATTTACAGCAGCGCAACAAACAGTTGGAGGATGAGCACGAGCTTTATGAGCAGCGGAAGATTCGTGAAGACCGGGAATTGGCTCGTAGGAGACCCGGTGATTTGACACCCATAGATCGAGAATATATGATTATTCGGGTCAATGCTCATTTGGAGAGGTTGCTGGCCAAGGCCAACAAAGATAAGGACCTGCTCCGGAATATGAAGAACCACTATTGGGCCCGAATGCACGTATGCAAGGCAAGAATGA